>VNKC01001941.1:0-14548 GCA_008042775.1 Drosophila pectinifera
CGAATTTTTTACGCACTAAATTCCAAATAAACTTTCCAAAAATGAACTTCATCCAACTCTGAATATACTGACTAAAGCACAGAAAAAAAAGAAAAGCTACTTTCCAAAAATACAGGACATTACACGACTTCAAAGTATTTGGTTGAAATAAGCTGTGGCATTGTTTTCGATGTTTTTTCGTTATTAATTAAAAAAAAAATATTTAAAAAATTATAAAAAATATATAAAATGAAGAAATTATAATTTTAAGCATTAACAAAGAATCGTGCGTTTAAATTATTTTAATTTTCCGTTCGGTTCATCTTTTACAGGCATTTAAAGTTTTCAATTGGCGCTGGTTGAAATAAGCTGTGAGCCACTGTATGTTTTTTGGGTAGCTGAGTCCTAGTCCGTAGACCATTTCACCCCATCAGATCAGTATTTTGATATAACGAAAAAACATTTATTTGTGATTTTTATTTATTAAAACTTCACAAAAATGCAAACACACAAACCCTATACGAATCCTATGCTACTAAATAAAGTTGAAAAGGGAGAAGCCTTGTGTACATAAGCAGCTGCTTATATGTAATTTAATTATAAAATGGCCTTGGACATCCTAAAAAATAAATATGACAACCGGCGTCTGCTGTTTATGAAAAATTATTATCAAATTATTGATTTGCTTTTAATGAAGTTATTAAGCGCGTGGGCATGATACAATTATTATACACGGTAGTCTCGTCGTCAAAAATCTAGTATTCTAACAATCATAACAATGAGTGCGAGAGAGAGGGGTCCAGCCTAGTACTGTAAAGGTTTCATGCATTTCATAAGATACGTACGAGGAAATTTAGCTGACCTAATGAGTCAGTGGTCTCCACATCACCCAGGATTATTTTATATATGAAGGCGAAGCGAAAAGTAAAAAGTTATTTTCAACTGATTCAATTCATTTACTATGGGCATCACACTGGGGACTGCAAACTCATGAGCGGTAAGAAATATATAAATTTTTCTTCCAAGCACACCCCTGACTTTATTCACCATACATAAAATATGATCAATAAACTCAAGTTTAGGATCTAGGCGGACACCCAACTAGTCAACTAGAGTGATTCTTCCCAAAAAGCAGCAGTTTAGCGTATAAATCGCTTGATTTGCACAGATTGCACTTAGAGGCATTTAAGTTTAATAAGATTGCACTAAACAACGTTTAAATATTATTAAGATCTGTTTCTGTTGACTGGTGAGAGCCGTCCTTATATGGCACGCAAAGTTTAAGGTCGTCAGGGTATATGAGTACTCTACAAATAGTCAGAACTTTGGGAAGGGCGTTAATGAATAATGTAAACAATAAAGGACCCAGATGGGTCCATGGGGGACACCAGAGGTACCCCGCACACACGGACATATTTAAATCGACTATATGTACTTTATAGGGTCGGAGATGCCTCCTTCTGCATTTTACATACATTCTCGGTTGACACTAAGTTATAAAACCTATGTACTCTTCGGGTACCGGGTATAACAATAATATAATTTTTTGAACTACTAATTTTTCGATCTTTCCTCTGGCAGCTTTATCATATAGTGGTCAGTACTGGTTCGTATTCTGATCTGTATACTACTCGTTAAAAACAAATCGTTCCAATCTTTTTCAATTCCAGTGTTTTCGATCAGATGAATAATTATCATTATGAGAATTTCATGAGTAAATTATATTTAAGAAGTTTTATTCTATGGGGTCATATGGACTATTCTTTGAGCACAGAAACACAGACTTATTTTTAAAATGGTTCTGTAATTAAATATAAAATAAAATATGTTAATGTTAATTTGAGTTTCTATAATTAAATAAATTGTACTAAGCATACTCGCATTTCAAAAACACAATTTTTACTATTCGGCCTGGATCCCGGGGCCTTCAGTCAATTAGTCCAGCACTCTAACCAAGCATCATTCAGTATAATAAGAACGGAGTTCGCACAAGATTTCTCCTCTCATTCGTGTCTATCCCCTCCATACTATAGCTGCCACTGGAACTATCGGAAAATTAATAGGAAAATATTAGGTAAATCGTCATAACTTTGTTAATTTCAATAGACCAAGTGCAGGAAGAAAAGGAATCAATAAGATTATAGGCAGAGCATAGAAAGAGCAGCCGAGGGAAGCAGGAAGGGAGTTGGATTTTTTAATTTTCAGCGCAGTCTGTGTTTCCAGTTTGCAGTGACGCAGTGTTTTTGGAATTGAGAAAATGCATCGCCTCTGGCCATAGGGCAATGGGTCTGGGCCCACCTACAGCAGCAACGGGATCGACGAGGTGTTACAGAGGGCAAGATAAGTCCCAACGCGCGCTGAAGCAAGTTTGACTTGGCCCAGGGCCATGGCATGCAGGAGAGAATTCTAGGAGTGAAGCATTGGCAAATTTAGGCAAATAAATTTAAAATTACCCAATGAAATGCGACTGTTAACTTAATTACAAATAAATTAGCAATAACTTGTACAGCGAACGCAAAATCTTCGTGTCTTCTCAGAGCCACGCGATAGCGAGTCCGGCAGATGCGCCAAAGTACTCAGCTTTCAAGAACGATATGGCTGGAAAAACCGTAAGCGTAAGACTTGAGGCTTGTGGAGAATATCGGTTTGTCGCCGCTGGGAATTCGGGACGAATTATGCTTAGGGTAGTGACTGCTGGAAAAAAGGGCCATACTTAGATAAGGGTATTGCCTGCTGGGAAACCGGGTTATGGATCCAGGCTAGTTAAGACTTGTCCACTCGCTTCCGGACTGGAAGCCTGCGGGTTCTGACCGCTAGGCAACGCCTCGGCGAACACTAACTGACGCTGAGAATGCCAGGTTTTAGGTGAGATTTGAAGAATATCGTACATCTATATACAGTCTGTTTCAGTAATTATACAATTTTTTGTGGAGGACTCTAGGCCACTGAGTATTTAAACCGGAATAAGAATAAATGAAGGACATTTCCAAATAAGTGGCTTAAAGCGAAATAAAGCAAACCCACCACTCCACGAGGCATAGCATCGGTCATACATTTTCCAAAGCCAAACCTGACGCAGTGGTAGACTTAAAATCCCTAAAAAAACAAACGATAACTTCGCGTTTGGCACAGTCTTACATACCTAAAATAGTAAAATAGCTTAAACGCTTCTTACACAGGATAGACTATCCTTCGACACCTAAGGTGCAATGAATTTTTCGAAACCTAAAGCACGAAAAATCCTTCAAAGCAGATCGCACAGTGAATCTTGTGAAAAAAAAATCCCTTACAGCCTTAAGCCTTACAGTGTCTTATTAGATTATCCGCCTTAACTACGACGCATTATCCTCCGATACCATAAGCGATTCGGTATAGTAAACATTCTGAAAGCAAAGTGTTCGCCACGTTTATCCGAATTGATCGAAAGCATAGTCAAAGCTTACGGATTCACGCTGTTTTGCCATTGGATACAGACCCCGAGAGCAAAGCCTTTTCGATCGATCGCTGTCCTGAGCTACCCACAGTACGCCTTCGTTGATCCATTGGTGACACGCGAGATTGGTATCGATTGTGCCAGTATCGTAGACGACCTATCTGGACCAGTGCTCTACCTGTTGCCGATGTCAACGACGCTCAACGGAATCATTTCCGCGCTGCTATCGAATGTGTTTCATTCCAGGACCAGTTCGCTCCGAAACAAGCGTCATCTCACAGCCCGCCATTGTGCGAGACAATCAACTCGGTAAGTAACTCCAGCCCTGACCGCGAATCTATTGACCCCTTTCGACTTCCGACTACCCAAAACTTAGGGTCAAGGAGTTCTTGGATGGGAAACTAGCCAGGTTCGATGATCTTTCCAGAGTTTCCAACATCGGAGGGCACAAAATCATCATGCGTAACGTCAGACCCATCAATCAACTCACCCGAGAAACCCGGCCATGAGAACCATCACCGACAAGCAGATCGACGAGACGGACTCATCGAGATCATTGCGGCTTAACTAAAAGTCCGTTCTCAACGCGTACCCGCTTTCGCGGATCATCATTGCGGATAGTCATTGGTCCTGACATAGAACCCCACGCGATTGTATATCTTATCGTCATAGGGTCAACCCACTTATTTAAGCGTCATCAGCGAAACCATGTTTCACACGGATACGAACACGGTTGCAGCGTCCCGAGAATCGCCCTCTAGTATCGTCGCTTCGTACCTAATTTCGCCGACGTCGTGATGCCCATTCCTTCGCTGCTGACGAAGGACCATATGTGGGAATAAACGCAGAGGAAGTAGCAACCCGTTCAAGGCTGACCGACTTGTATCGACTCTCGACTATATGCCATATCACAAACAGATCGTTTTTTGAAGTAGGTTATTCGAACAGACATTTTGATTTTCTCGACAGAAATCATATATTTTGTTCAATATTATGAAATATAGGTCATATTAAATGAAATAAGCAATCATTTCGAAATATTTGTATCTCTTGGTTCGATTATTGATAATTTCTATATATATACCATTCACTCTATATGAAAAATACGCCATATGCTGTGAGCGGGACAAAAAACCTATATATGTTAGGCAGTGGGTGCCTAAAGGTTATTGTACAAAGTATAATGCTTAGTAGTACAATTCAAAATAGATATATTAAAATAAAGAATAATTTCTGAATGTTTGTGTATTTTGGTATATCTATTGATAATTTCGTTATCTCTATATATACCCTTGCTGACTTGATCTCGGTGTTCAGTACACACAGGGACAGCAAAAGCTCGGCCTATCGATCCTTTTGGTTTAAAGAGTTTTTAACAAGAGGTGTCAGAATAGAGGCTTGTGGCGGCCAAGCGTTCATAGCGACGTCGCTTTTTGATCCTTCGATGTCGGCTCTTCCTATCATTGTGAAGCAAAATTCACCAAGCGTTGGATTGTTCACCCATGCAAGGGAACGTGAGCTGGGTTTAGACCGTCGTGAGACAGGTTAGTTAGTTGGTTAGTTAGTCAGCCGTCCTGGGTAGTACGACACGAACCGTAGGCTTGGAGGGCCAAAGGAGAACATTTTTATTTCCCCTACATTTGTGTGCTTTGTCAGGACATTTTCCATTAGAATTCTACATCAGGAATTGCTAAGTAGCGGATGGCTATTAATATTTTGTTTTTATGTGGTAAATACGATACCAACTATGGTATACCAAATAGACTACTTGCGCACTACACGATTACGATTTATATTTTAGGAAGTTTATCTAGAGTTAATGTTATTTTATACAAATCGTTATTAATAATAGTATCTAGTGCATCTACACGGTACTTGAAAATTTAGCTGACCCAATAAGTCACGGTCATCCCAGTTTAATTCTCGTAGAGCGAAAGCCAAAATTCTTTTGATCTTTTGAATGTATACATTTATCGTAACCTAAGGGTCATCGAGTGCCTTCGACCCCCCTTAATTAATCCAAGAACACCCCTCCAGTTTACTTCAGTTTAGGATCTAGGAGAACACCCAAATCGTCAACTAGGGTGATTTTTTAAAACGAGCACCACATCTGTTTGTAAGTCCAACTGGCGATCTCGTCCTTCTATTAGATGCAAAATTAAACGTCGCCAGAACTTTGTTCAGGTTGTTAATGAATAATGTCAGTGGTTAGATGGCTCCCTTGCGGAACACTACCGAGGATCATTAGATAAGATATTTTTAAAAAAGATCTTTTGCGTAATAACAATCAGATAACTTGAGATCCACTTAAGAAAATCGACAGGAACACCCATTAAGCAAGTTTCCTGACTAGAAGGGAATAATAAAAGACGCAAGATTCAAAACGTTAGTTGTCGTTGATCGCCTAAAAAATTTATGTTGGCATGGAGAAATTTCTGATCTTCAAAGTTGCAGCAAATAAGGGGTAATTACGTTTTAAAAAAGTTTTGGGATGGCTGCCAACTTAGAGATTCCTCTATGCTACCTTTTAAACAAATGATTCCTTTCAAATTAGGAGGGAGTTGGGAGGGTTTTAGGGACAAGGTAAACATTTTTAGAAGGGGGTTGTACAAGGCCTCGGCACAATAAGCACACAGCTTGGAATAGATATGTTTCGTGTTCAGCGGGAACTGATCCCTGCAACGAGTTAAATAGTTAATAATAGTGAAGATTAGACCGAGCCACTAAACAGCGAGATAAGACAGCTTGAAATCCCGTACGGTTGAGTTTAAAGGTTGGACTTTATGTTTTAGAGGCGAGTCAATTCTCTAGTAAACTAGGGAGGTAAAAAATGAATTTTTTACATTCTTCTTGTAAAAAAAATAAGTTTTTTAAAATAGGACATTTTTACATTCTTGTAAAAATATCCATAGCATCAGTCTTATCAGTGCACATGTATAGATTATAAATTAATTAGAAATCCCAATATCGGTAGTCACATCGATCCACAGGATGCGTCTGGGGCGCCACCTTAACCAAACTGATTCTTGCCGGATCAGAGACAAAGCTGAAATCAACCAACCGATCTAAAGTGTGTGCTGTAGTTAAAAGAGTATTTCAATATTAATTTGTGCACCAAATAGCTCCATGAATGTTAAAATTACATAGAGCTTCTAAATGGTACCTAGTTTATTTGAGAGCGGCTGGGTAGTGGAAATGTGGTTCTAATTAATAAAAAGTTCAGACAATGGAAGACAATGGAAGCAACATGTAGTAAAAGTGAAACTACCACGAATTAATAGTTTCATACCAGGTATAAAAACAGTATAGAAATGTCTAAGAGAGTACGTCGATAAATTATTGCCTTAGATACAGTACTCCAATACAATAGAAAGAACTACGCAAAACGAGTGGTCGCGTGGCTTCTTAGGGCAAAGAGTATCTGACTTGAAGAAGAGTGTCCGAAAAGTATATTAAAAGTCAAAGAAAGTTTTGCAAAATAAACTGAAGTCAAATAAACTCGTAACGAAGAACAGTTCTCTTTTCTTACTTCCTCTATATATATGGAGAGAGATGGACTGTTACATCTTTCTGGACACTTTCGCGAAGTATATCCCTATAAAAACTCGGCTATTATTTTAAGTCCATCTCAGCAGATGTCTTGGATACCAAACATATAGAAATAGATATAGAGGATCTGCGGGAAATGTACGCAGTGTATCAACACCAAGGCATCTCCGTCCAAAATGCTGATGCAGCAACAACCCACAACCAAGCTATGGAAAAAAGCACCCGCATTTTAACAAGAAAGTAAAGGTGCAGGTTAGTCCTGACCAGCCCAGTGCCAAATCTCAAAAGAAAGGCGTCCGATTACAATAATATCAAGAATATTGAAGGACAGGGAAATCAACTGTGCTACCAACGAGAGGGACTTACTGGCCATTGCATGGACTTTGGCAAAGCTGAGGCACTATATGTACGCGGTTAAAAATATATATATCGTTAAGGACTAACTCTCTTTAAAATTCGCAGTTTCGGAATCTAATCATAATGCGAATATTAAAAGTTGGAAAGCGCGCATTGACGAGCTACATTTTACAGCGAAATCTCGCTAACAACTTTTCCTGAACAGAGTCGTTACTAGATAACCTTGCGAACACTATCATTCCTAAGGACGTGAACGCCTTCCATTGCGATTTTCCTATACTCGCAATGGTTCAGAACGATCTGGTTCGGCGATTTCCGAACTACTCTTTCCGAGTACTACTTCCCGAAAATGGTGAAAATAGCCAAAGAAATCGTTTCAAACTGCAAATCATGTGTGGAGGGTGTTACACATTGACATCTTTTCCACTGATAAAAGATTTTTTCGTCTCGGCAAACCATCCGGAATATGTGTGCATGGTAGAAGAGACGATTTGATATGATGTTCCGATATGATTCAAATGTTCCCGCAGTCACACATAAAGAAACTGCTCAATGTGGACACTGCCCATCTACGAGACCTTCTAGATTCATTAGGTGTGCACCATAGGGCTGCTAGGAGCCTAGATTTCTTAGGGTCAGCATTGAAAGTCGTGGCAGGAACACCAGATGGGAAAGACTTAGAGAGAATGAAATTCACAGAGGCACGGTTAATAAAAAACAGAAAAATTCTAATTACCATTAAAATTTAACAAAAAATCAACCAACTTACTTCCAATATTATTAAAAAAAGTATACAAAAATTCGCATATAGACACTGCCCACTTATTTTAAGCCTGGCTGGGCAAAAATATAATGTTAATCACAGAACTTCTAATTTTATATCATGCTGATTTAAACTCCATTTGGCTAAAGAAGCCCACAGATACTCCTATAGGGAGTATCGTCCCCTTAAATACTACTATCCATCCTTCATTTCATAATAAAATTTAAAAAATTTTAATTTCAATGTAAAAATATCCCTATTTTTCCCGTAGTCCATAAAGAAGTCATTTTGTGAATAGTAAACAATGTTGTGGTGGCTTGCAGTGGTGAAATTCATGCGATCAGGAACTGCAGAGCAAGGAGCCACATTCTGCCAACTGTCGTCGGAGAGTTCGTGCTTACGTGAATTGCACGCAGGAGGTATGACCCATTATGGAACCCAGCCGAGTGACCTAAAGCCAATCACCCAAGTGGACGATGGATTAATCATTATTAATGATCGACCAGCAAACGCTCGCGAGGTTCAACGGCACTGAGATCCAGCTAAAAGGCACGCACTGCCTTACATTTGACGAGCGCACCGTCGTAAAGAGCACTTTCTTTACAAACCTTGTCAATGCGCGAAACAGAACACCGGGTGTCGCCAAGTCCCCACTGCTCAATATCACCACCAACAAGGATATTCTCAGCTCTCCGTACCTTCACCGTTTAGGTGAACGCAATCTGGAATACAGTCAGACTCAGAGAGGAAATTTACCCCGACAGAGTATATGGTGTAGCATTTGCAGCAGGAGAAATATTTTATATATATATATGCATTGGTTTAACCTCTCTACACCATCGAGCTAAGAAACGCGATCGCTGAAATACGGTCGGCCGAGGGCGGCCTAACGGAGGAGTAGTTAACATGAGTTCATATGTGTCCACGAGCTAGAGCCCTGGACGTTAGTCTGTAAGGCAATTCCGGCCAAAATGTTGATGCAGCATATATATAATATTATATATATAATATTATATATATAATATATATATTATATAATATTATAATTAAAATATATAAATGCTGCATCAGCATTTTAGCCGGAGTGGCCATATACCCAACACACATATTTTTCTGGATTTCTGGATTACCCTGTATACAACTCGAAATTTTTAATTTTTGTCTTTAGCTATTTAGAGACGTCTAAGTCTTTGTCGGGTTCTATAAATAAGTATATGTTGAATGTCTATAAATAAATATTTGTAAATAAATTAGCTTAAAAAAAAACTACACTGCAAAGAAGATCAATTTGTTTCCAAATTTGATCAAAAAGTTTAACATAGCTGAAGCATTGATTTTTGTAAAAACCCGGGTGCAAACTATGGAGATCCAAAGTGAACCATTGTATGTTTTTTATTCTTATGTTATTTTTATATATTGTAATGTCGATTGGAATCATTGTGTAGATGGTGCTTCGAAAGGAGGCAAGATTATAGGGTTGAGCAAAACAGGAATAAGTTCTTTCCCTTTAAAAACTCGTTGAATTTTAAAGAACATTTTAAGACCTTCACCACGTCTTAAATTGGTTCGAGCTCTCATGCACCAGCAATGTCGTTTTCTCTTAGGTTACGCTAAAAACCAGGTTTTTAATGGGTTCCTACTAAATGACGAATATCTCAGTAATTTATAAGTTAGAAAAAACGTTTGTTTTGGCTTTTGTTAACAAGAAATGGAAATATTTTAGCAATTTAAAAAATGTATAATTGACCTAAAACATCTTTTGAAAAATGTTGTCTTTTTTTCATGTTTGAGGCCGCGAGGGTGGCGTAACCTCTGAATGCATATGAACTGGGCATGACACTTGAAAAGTTCTCGGAGTAATCATTTCGAACAGTATGGATATTCTCTCTTCGAAGGTTGCGCTTAATGTCATATAGAATGAATGCGCCACTGAATAACGCCATAATTTTTTTTTGTATTGCACGTTGGTTTGGGTACCTGGATCTTAGCAAGCATACTGCAGCTTTCTTACGAATAAATTTTAAAATTTTGTCACGCTTACTTCAGTTTCGGTTTCCAGTTTCTTATTTCACCCGACAATGTTTTTTTTCACAACTACAAAATACTAAAAAGCTCTGACACAAATGGATTATAAAAATAGCATGACAAATTTGTTCTATGCATAATTTGTTCAGATTGCGAGAAATTAAAATTGTAAGACAATTTAAAACTTATTTATTTCACTCGAAGCTATCGTTCGCCACATTATTAAAGTTAAAAAACCAACTGCGGGCATTGCATTAACTGACAAAACCCGAATCAACATTCTATGAGAATTTAAAGTATCTTTAAAAATAAACAATAAATATATTTTTAACAAAGAATTTTGAGGAAATCAGCATGTTTGGTTTATAGGAACCACAACTTTAAATAACATCACATACTTATATTTCAATTTTTTTTATTTTTAAGGTTTTAGCAACCGCTAACAGTTGATTTAACGCATAGAAAGTCAAATTTTTCAAAGTTTGTCGAGTTCCAGCACACATTTTACTTATAAATTGCGATTATTTTATATAGCAAAAAAAAGGGTAGATTAGTTGGGCACTGCTTGTGATTAATAAAACATATTTCTATTCTATTCTTATAATCTGGAATAAAAACAAATGTCCCATGTGTTTTCTAATTTTAATTATTTCAAAAATTTAAGTAAAAGGATTTCCATATTTTGTGTTATTTCGTAATACTAGTGGTATCTATAATTTAGAAAGCTTATACACTTCTTTTCAAAGAATAATAAAAATATAATAATAATAATAATATAAATATTTATTTGTATAAAAAGGTAACAAATCGAGTTCTAATAGTTATCTTCGGAAAGAGCCGAAAAATGTTTTAAAATAAAATATTGAGCTTAGAGACCGAAAACAGTTATAATGAATTTTTGGGCAGAATGAACAAAAAATTATTTATACATAAATTATTCTTATCTACTTAAGTCCATCAAAAAAATCATTGTGATTTGTGTTATAAAATAACAGTAACTATAAATAAGTATGTATTATAATTATGTAATATAATAAAAATGTTTTAATTATATATGGTCTATTTCTCTTCCAGGCTGCTAAAAATACAATATACAGGGTACCTCATCGTGACACTTGATTAAGGAACTCATCATTTATGTATACATATTTGTATGTACATATAAATATGTATACAAGAATGAATGGAAGCACATGTCTGTTTCACACAGTGTCTCGCGGCTTAGTCGCCAACAANTGGAAGCACATGTCTGTTTCACACAGTGTCTCGCGGCTTAGTCGCCAACAAAAATAAAACTTAATAGAATATCACAATAATCTAACAGGATATATTATATAGAATTTAAGAATTGTTCTTTATTTTAAATAAGTAAATAACATAGCAGTTCACGTTAAAGTTATTTCCTATGTATTATGGTTTTTAAATGCGATTAAAGTGTATATTGTAAGTGTATTTATTATATTTACTACCACCAACTGATAGAAATAAGCTAGAAACCACTGTACATATGGGATTGTATATATAACATACCCATAACGGAGTCTAAACTGTCTCAACCATACATATAAATATGTGTATACAATTTAAAGGCAAATAAGACGTCAAAGAATTTTGAATAACTTTACAGATTATATGTAATTAATCTTTATATATTTTTATATGCTTATATATTATATATATATAAGATTAAATTAAGAATATACATGTATATAACAAAAATAAATGTTGTAAGTAAAAAAATTATGTTACATATGTAAAATAATTTTTTCCTTGTTTTATATATTTACATATGTATATACATATATTTTATTTATCTGAGAATAAACACATAATTCAATAAAATTTTACCTTGGTAAGCCACGCGTTGGATAAAGATTTTTAAATTAGCACAAGTTTAAAATTGTTCGAACGTAGCTTGAGAAGTAACTAAAACTAAAGACGAAAAACCATAACGATCAACCGCTTTATTGAAGCTTCTGGCAAGCGCATTTTTTCTAGCATTTAAAAAAGTCGATGAAAATCAAAATACACCGATTTTGTATATTCTTAGAAATTAATAAATAAAATGCTTATACGGCAAATTTTTCGATTAGAGTTTTGAATCGCATTACAGAATACTCTATTATCTAATATTATTTCGATATCACCTGGCAAATCGATCTGTCCGCCTAACAGCCTGTCACTCTACACGACTTTTCATCATTTTATACTTGATTAACTTGCTTAGGTTTATTACCACAGATCGGTTAAATATTTAGGTATATCTTATAGCTTCCATAGAATAAATTATATTGGATGATATACTCGATTTATCCGATATAAATTATACGCTTTTAAAAATATTTAAGTCGGATAAGTAATATCTGTTACATTCGGTTCAAATAAAAATATTTTTTGTCTAATCAATTATATTTGCTGCATTATCGTGCCTATGGCAGCTTTAAGATATAGTTTACCGAACTGGAAGACTTTCACATTTGATTTGTGGACATATATTTAAAGATTAATTTGAAAGTATCAAGCCGATATGTTTTAAATTAACGTAGCATATATAAAAACAGAAATAATATGCATGACAACTCACCTGGGTATGCTAAACAATAAAATATGAAATTTTTTAAATCGGTAACTCCTCATTTAACGCATTACGATCGTGTGATCAAAACTATTTTAGCCTGGGTACAAAAAAATACAGATTAAGACTTAAAATATGCTTCTAATATCCTGTAGCCATATACGTATAGTATTATAAAATCGGGCAACTGTTTCCCATATCTGCCATAGGAATGACCTGGCCATATATATTGCAGGGAATAAAAACTTCGGCTTACCAATGGTACTACATCAAACATGTACATATGTCCGTTGCACTTTAAAAAATGAGAGAAACCTACAGTCGAGTTTGACCGACAGTAAAATACCCGGTACCCAATGTTTTGTGCAATAAATAAGTCAAGCGTCGAGCTTGCTCTCTTTTGAGCGATAAATTAAATGGCAGACCTGTTTTCATCTCCGAGTTTAGTCATGACCGCGCATTCCATATCTTCTACATTGAAGTTATATTGCATACATTAAATACGAACCCAGGAAACACCACAAGGAGTTCAGTATGAATATCGGGGTTTTCTTTAAAGCAAAAACATTACAGACCTTCGAGTCGACTAGTGCTGCCTTGAAGCAACACTATTGTCTCCGAAACTTTTTAAACTCGACGGCTTCTCCAGCGAAAATAGATGTGCTTAAAGTAATACATATAAATAATATAATATAAAATATGCATGCATATATAAATAATAAGTAGTGATTTGGAATAAAATAAGGGTTATATCTAGTTCCGATACATTTCCTTAGGGCAATTATTTCAACATAAGGAAAAAACAATTAATATTATAATAATATAATATTATTTTCACGTAAGAGATATAAAAACAATAATCAAAAGAATACATTATTTTACACGTCCGCACCGTTTGACGTGGAGTTTCGTGCTGTTCATTTGTTTCTCAGTAAGTGTCTGTATATGTATGTTTGCACAGTTGTCAGTATCAGTCTTATAATTCAAACTTAATCGGCGTGTTTATTAAATGTAGCATCTACGAAGCATAACACTTTCTTTAAAATTGTTCTTGTTGAACCGGTATCTCTTCTAAGGCCGCTTTCTACACAGTGAGCCAGAAGTGCAGTTCTTTGGATTATTTTTTGGTGTCGTAGTTTGTAATCAATCAGATTTATGTTCTGCTATCCTTTTTCTTAATTTTGACTTTGTTGTGCTTAAATAAACGTTTTAGTAAACAAGGTTGCTCTTTCCATTATGGGTACTTATTTTACTTTTATTAAACAGATTGGTTAGCTGGTTTATATTTTTTTATTTTTAGAGATAACCATAAGATACAAGGGTATTATAACTAATGCATGTGACAGGCAGACGCAGGCATCTCTGAGCCTACACAGTGTATATATTCTTGATCAGCGTTACCAGCCGCGTCGATTTAGCCATGTCTGTCTGTCCGTGTGAAACAACTGTTCTCAGAGACTATAAGAGCTGGGCTACCAAATTTGGTGACAACATTTCTGTCGCATGCAGATCAAATTTGTTTTAAATTTTCGCCACTCCCAAAATCGGATGGTAAGCATAGGAGTTATTAAAAGAACAGTTTCTTTGTATGCTGAGCGTCTGCAACATATAAACTTGATTTGGCAGCAACAACATATTGCTTAACATGTTCCTAGCAACATCTGCCTTTGCAACATTTTTTCTTAATTTTTAAACATTTCCCTCTACCTTCCGCCCTGTTTTATATCAGTTTTTTTTTAATGAATTTTAGCTTATTTAGACAAAGTGAAAGAATCATGTCCATGTGTATTTTAATTATATGCGTGTTGGATATCACCCAATCGAACTTTTGTCTCTTCATGGTATAACTCAGATATACTTAATATAC
>VNKC01001942.1:0-88474 GCA_008042775.1 Drosophila pectinifera
CCAAATAAAAAACCATACAGGAACTATCTAATAAGAAACTAACTTATTATATATTTTTAAGATAATATTTCAGAGACAAATATATTATATATATTATATTATTATATATATTTATATTATAATATATATAATAAAATAATTATCTTAATATTTTTTTTTTAATTTTAGTGCATTGTAAATACCTTTTAAGTTTTACTTGAATCAAACCTTTTGCAAGAGTATAAAAATGCTTAATTACACCTATCATTACCATTTTTGTATGTCATGTTTTTGTTTGATTTTTTGTTTGTGCCAGGCCTCAATTTGGGCAATGAGAAAAAAATAATAATATATTACATTTGCAATCGATTAATGCCACTGGTTTTACCATCATATTCATTTCCAAAGCCTGCTGTAGTTGTCGCTGAATTAGAACAAATGTTCAAACTATAAATTAATGTAAAATAATGCTAATTTTGTGTTGAAGGGTTGAAGGTAATTAGCAGTTTTTTCCAGAAAAAATGTGACAAGGAAATAAATTAAAAATTAATAACTGCTGAAATGTTTGGGAATGTAGGAATGTCATTTGCAATTATACAATTCTTTCCCCATCTGAACTGTTCGTTAAATTCAAGAATAATACCCGAAATGTAACCTCTGCTTTACATAAATACCAAGTTTATCCTCATTTTTGCTCCTTGTATAGTGAATAAAATCTATCAAGTTTGAGATAATAAATTCTTTAAACTTTTACTGAAGCTTGCTATAATACCTGTTACTTACCTTCGAGTTCCCCTGAGAAATCCCACCCTTCTAATTAAAGAACACACATATTCTTCATGATTATAAAGAATTTTATTAAACGATTTAAAATTATTTAGATTATGTGTTCATATAGACGAAGTGTTTAGTGTGAAGTCTGTTAGACAATGAAAAACGTATCACAGTTTACAATCTTATTGCGCTAGTTTAGTATTTAGCCTAAGCTTACATTGCATTTTGAAGGGAAACATTTGATCTGGTACTCTAAATACATGATGCATAACTCGAATGAAACTTGAAGTTGTTTTACGCGGTGTATACGGTTACGGTGAATATTACACGATCCCAATGGGGCCTCTCAAATGCCAGATATATAGAGTGCTGATCAGAAAGAGCGCCCCCGAATTTCTTTGATTTTTATTCAGAGATTCAGGGCAACGAAACAACATGGCGTATGTGAGACGTTGTGCTCTCTGCTTGGAAAGCTAACATCTCCCATTTTCTTCGGGGTACGTGAGACGTTGTGCTCTCATTTTCTTCTTGGTACGTAGAGCTCTCTTTAGATCTTCTTCTCTTTGATTGTATTAGAGACTTAAAGTAGAGCTAGGATATATATAAATATAAACATTTCCTTCAACGTACGTGAGACGTTGTGCTCTCTGCTTTGAGAGCTTTCAACTCTCATTTTCTTCTGGGTACGTGAGACGTTGTGCCCTCATTTTCTTCGGGGTACGTTGCGCTCTCTTTAGATCTTCAAGATCTCTTTGATTTTATTAGAGACTTAAAGCAGAGCTAGGATAAATATAAATATATATATATCCTTCCATGTACGTGAGACGTTGTGCTCTCTGCTCTGGACAGCACTGGTATATACCCCCTTTAGTTGACGAACTTCTTGAAGAGCGGCCGGAACATGGCCTCGTTCCGCTGCAGCTGGAGAGGCGAGGAGGAGGAGCTGCTGCTGCTGCTGCTGTTCCCGCTGCTGTAGTCCTCGCGCGGCGAGTACTCCCCGATCCTGGAGGAGAAGTTCATGGGGTAGCCGTTGTACTGGGCGGCATTACTGCTGCGACAGGTAGCGATCGTAGGGGCTGGAGTAGCGGTAGGCAGGAGACTCAAAGCTCCGCTCAGCACCTTCATATTCGGCGGAGTTTGGGGTGGAGTATCGGGTTGGGCTTCGGGAAACCCCATCGCCCGCTGACTCGCTGTGGACTGAGATGGGAACTGGTGCCGCTGGAACGGCAGCTGGGCTCCGCTCGAACTTCCCGTAGTAAGGATGGTAGGCGTATGCGTGCCGCTGGAGCTGCTGCTCCCGCTGCTCCGCTGGCCCACCAGCTGCTGCGGATGCAGTTGCTCCAGCTGCGGCGGCTGCTGCTGCTGCTGCTGGGGGATACTGCTGTAGGGCATACTGCTGCTGCTGCTGTTCGTAGTATGCAGCTGCTGGGTCGTAGCCCCTAGAAAACCCCCGTAGGCCGTGGTGTGCGGCCTCAGGTAGGGAGCCGCGGCTCCATTGAACACCTGATCCCGCCCAGCTACGCCTGGCCCCTCCTGCTGCACTGGGGGATACTGCTGCTGCAGCGGCATCGAGTGACTTGGGTGACCCTGGCCCATGTAGGCCGGCGGCGGGGTCTTGCAGCCAACTGTGTCGGCCAGACTCCAGATCTTCGGCTTGGTAGCTGGAATCGGCACGCCACAGTCCCGGCCTAGCTGGTTTTTTGGCTCCCCATTATCCCCGTGGAGCTTCGCACCCGCGGCTGGACCCTCCCCGCCGTGAAAGGGCAGCATGCCCTGCTGACCCGGCTGGTAGTAAGCGGGATGCTGATGGTGATACGGGTGATAGCCACCGGCAGCGGAGCCACCTCCGCCTCCACCATGATAGCCGCCACTGCCCGTCGAGGGATAGCCGAAGCCGGCCCTTAGGATGCTCGCCTGCTGACCCAAGCACTTCTGGTCCTCGTCAATGGCGTCCTCCTCCTCTTTGGTCTCATCTGGTTCAAAGAAAGGGCAGCTGTCAGTACTTAACCCAGGGGAATGGCTCCCAAGTCCTCTACCTTTGGCCAGGCCACTGCCGCTCTGGCTGCCCTTGCTCGGCTCCAAGTCCTCCTTGTCCTTCTCGTCGTCCGACACCATGGCGTCGTCATCGTCGTCCGTCCGGTTTTTCGGCTCCCAGGTCATCTTGTTCTCCTTCTTCAGCCGCCGCCGGGCATTGGCGAACCACGTGGAGACCTGGGTGAGCGTCATCTTGGTGATGATGGCCAGCATGATCTTCTCGCCCTTGGTGGGGTACGGGTTCTTCTTGTGCTCATTCAGCCAGGCCTTCAGCGTGGCCGTGGACTCCCGGGTGGCGTTCTTGCGACGAGCAGCCAGGTCGTAGCTGGCTCCGTAGCTGGAATTGGGAACAAGAAATTCAGAAATTAAATTAAGTATTTAAAACTATAAAAAATAGTATAAAGGTGAGTATTCTACCAAACATTAAAGAGATTTCCTTAGCTTGCTTCCCTAAAGCTCTCTCTAATTGCTTGCTTCGGAAAAACTGCAGCTGGAAAAACATGGAGATTCATTAAAAATGCGGAAAACTCAAACTGATGTTTCCCATTCCCTGGCTCCCTCCTAACTCCTCCCCAGAGCTGGCCGGGATCGTCGTTCTGCCAGTGTAATACATCGTCAAAATATTGTAAAACATAGTTGTGAAACAGGGCACGGCCACAAAAAGCAGCAACAGCAGTCCAAACAGCGTCTCCGGCAATAACGAGGACGACAAGTGGGTGCCACCACCTCCTCCTCCTCATCCTCCTCCTCCGGCAGCAGAGCTGCTGCACTTATCGCACATTTTTTAACCCACCAGAGGCTGTGCGGAGCCCTCCTCGCAATAAGGACTCCCCCCGGCAGCACTTCCTAGCTTAAATTAAGCCCCAGTCCATGCGTACTCCGCTGCACATCCGGCTCATCCGTTCGCCGGGCATTTCACTTTCGGGTCTCCTGCCCACTCCCACTCCCACTCCCACTCCCAGTCCCAATCCCAGTCCTGCCGCCAATCCCTTTTCGTCCTCTTTTATATCCTGTTTTGCTCTTTTTCATGGGATTTTTATGGAGCCACAATCAACAGTTTGTGTGCGGTGAATTTTACAAGAAGATAAAGAACGAAACTCGGAACCGCTGCCCGTCGAATGCAAATTCAACGTCCTTTCTCCTTGTTTTTTCCCCTTTCTCCTTTCTCCTTTTTTCTTTTCCTTTTTTTTTTTTTGTTTGTAGCGCTAGTTGAACCTGATTGTGTGCAGTGTGGAGGAGGATGTTGCCAGTGATTAGCACAAGAGCTTGGAGGAGGACTCGTGGTTTTCATACAATCCAAAAAATGCAATGAGACTTTCACTAAAAGCTGCTTTTTTTTGCACGTTAAAGTTCTGTCTTAGAGTGTTATATTTATATTTTTCATTTATTTATTGCAACTGATTATTTAAGCTATTATTTATTAAATTTCTAAGCTTACTCTTAAGCAAAACTAAATTAAATTAAACTAAATCCGTTAAAGAGAGGGAACTGTCCGATTTTCTGTTTCTTTCCTTAATAGAGTTATTCACCCAAGACTACAATAAAGATGTTTCAATAATAATTCAAAAATAACAAAATAAAAAAAGAAAATAAACAGCTTAAGAAAGTTGTCCGCTCAAGAGAATGGTCACTTAAAACCCCATTGTTGTCCGCTCAAGAGAGTTAATAGCCAAAAACCTCTTAAGCTTTCATAAGGACGTTGTCCGGTTAAGGAAGTTGTCCGCACAAGAGAATTTTCAATTAGAATTACTTTGCTGCCTAAAGAAAGTTGTCCGCTCAAGAGAGTTTATAGCTAAAAACCCCTTAAGCTTCCATAAGAACGTTGTCCGGTTAAGGAAGATGTCCGCTCAACAAAGTTGTCCGTTCAAAAGAGTTGTTAGCTAATGCTAAAGCAAGCCCCGTTAGCAGTTGTCCGCTTAAAAGAGTGGTCCGCTCAATAGAGTTATCCTCTAAAATACCTAATCAGTGCAAAATGCAGGGTTCCATCAATTTATGTACGCCCAAAAGAGTTTCCACTGCATTTGAGGCCCCGACAAGAAATCAAATTTGTCCAATGACCGTGACGGGAGGTACGAGAAGCCCGTAATTTCAGGCACGTAACCCGTAACATCGGCCGAAGGCGGTTATATGATTCCGCGGACATATGATTATCGCGTAGGTCGGTGGCTATAGCCCGTCCATAGCTCTATATGTGGCTAGATGGATCCGATTCGAGTGATACGCTTTGTGGGCTTTTTGTGCTGTTATGTTTACAAGCTAACACAACATCAATTTGTCCGTAATTGGCACGCATCCTATTTTTGTATTCGCCATATAATTGCAGTGCCGCGAAATGCATGTACCGGCATACATGTGTCTGCGTTCTTTTGGCATAACTCGTAAACAAAAATGATTTGGCCGCTACTGCTACTTGCTGCTGCTGCTGCTGCTGCTGCTGTTGCTGCTAGCGGGCCATAATCTTGTTAACAAATCACATTCTTGTTCACACAAATACAGGGCGACGGATACGGCTCTGTGGCTCTCGATGGCTATATGACCAGCTGCACTCAGAAAAAGAACAGGTCTTTGAATTAAGGAACTAATTTAAGAATATTCTATTTGTAGAATCCATTTTAAATCAAAATCCTATCAGTCTAAATATTTTCTCGACACCAAGTATAAAATTTCTGGAAAGGAAAACTATTTTTAAATAATTTATATATTACATTTCAAGATCTGTATATATTTTCTTTGAAAAGATAAATATTAGAGACGTTCCTAACATTAATTTACAGATCAAGTTACTTAATATTTATAAGCAAGATAAATATTTATCTCTTTCAATAACTCTTTTTAATACTTTAAAGTTTAAACTTTATTTAAAGATTCTCTGAAAACAAGGCCTAGTTTTACCTTTAAAAAATCGAAATTTTAATTTGATTGTAATTTCCTTAAAAAGAATAAAGATTCAAGAGAATTCCGGAAAAGATTTCTTCTTAAATTCTATTATAAAAGAGTTTTCTCTTTTCACAAACATATATGCTCAATATAATAATAATAATCAATATATTCCAAGATATATAGCTAGATTATTCCCCAGTGCAGTGGTCGGGAATGGCCGAATGGTGGTGCGCTTATTAGTTTTAGACCGGCTTACACACATTTACATTTTTAGCTTCTACGCGGAACACATGCAATTTGGCCGGAGCCCCGCCAATTACGGCGGCCATTATCTGCGAGTTGCGATTTACTCGTACATTTCGAACAAATAATGCCGGCATTAAAATGACATTCGCTCCCGTGAGCAGACACGTTCATGCCTGTCACTGGGTAATTACGATGGCTGTCAGTGCCACCCGCACTCGGGCCGCGGCCCTCCTCCTCCGCCACTCCACTCGGCGCGACCCCCTGCAATTTCCATCTGCCAGACAGCCAGACAGCGGGACGGAGGGACGGAGAGACAGTCACTCAGTCAGTCAGTCAGTCAGATTTTCCACCTTTCCGCCGGCGGAGTCTCCCGCTTCCCACTCTGGTGCCAATTTGTGACGATGAACAAAACAAAGCGCAGCCGTTCCCCTCTTAAATTTCTTTGTCAAAGCCGTAAATATGTACACGCCTACGCACAGAGGGAAAAATATTCATTATTATATATATTATATTGGCTTTAAATTAAAATTTGTTTAAAATTTTTAGCAGGGAAAAGCATTGTTCTTTAATTGAGTAATAGTTAAGGAGTTATTACTTAGCATAAAAAATAGTTATTGCAAGTTCGGAGAGATTAAATAAAATAAACCAACATATTTGGAAGTTTTCGTATATTTTTGTAAATAAATAAAATAGTAGGAGATAATAAATAACATAAGCCAATTTATTATATATTTATTAGATTTTTTTTAAATAAATAAACAAGTTCTAAGCAAAAAATTCTAAATAGCTAATGAGCGGAGAGAGAAAAAAAATAAAGAGAGTATATATATCGAAATATATAAAAGGGAAGGTTTTAAAATTCAGAACAGAAACCCATCTAAATGTTAAATAAATTAAAAATAGACAAATTGGGTCACTAAGGCTTTAATTATTTCTTCAATTTGCTAATATAATAAGGCTGCGTTAAAGAAATTTTAGAAATGGTTTTTAAGATAATAATATATAATTCCTTTTTAACAAGAATACTACATTTATTTAGACAGATATTATAAGGACTTAAAATATATAAAATGTATGCGTGCATTCTTGCACAAATAAAAATATTTTTTAAAATTATAGAGAACAATAAATTATAGAAAATATTAAATAATATACATTTCTATGGCTGAAATTGTTAGCTCGACTTTAGAATGTATTTTTAAGGGTCTTAAACAAGTTACAATAATAGTATTAGAACTTCTTATAAAAAATATGGAAAAATAAGAACTATTTTGGTAAGAAATTCAGGTGCTAAAATATATTTAAGGCTAAATTTATTTCTTAATAATTTAAGTTTTTCATGTAGTGTACAGACTGGCCGAAACACTCATACCAACGCAACACCGGTACATCGGTAAGTACGTGCGTATGTACTGCCGCTCAATATGGCGGCCAACATGGCGTTCATTTGCGGCTCACACCTCTCCGCCCCCCCTGGTACCCCCTCGACAGCCCCCTCACCGCCCCCCATACCCCTGCCTCGGATGCATCGCTTACAACTCACTCACTCATTCATTCACTTAGCTGCAGCTCGATTTCATGGGCTTTCCGCACGCAAGCCGGCCCAGAGCGAACCGTCCAACGGGAAGCCGCAGCCGTTGCATGCCACTCAGCCTTCCCAGCCTTCCCAGCCTTCCCAGCCTTCCCAAGCAGCTCTTCCCCCGATCTGGAATCGGAATTGTATTCGGACCGGGCCTGGAACTGGGATTGGGACGCAGACTGGGCCTGAGACTGGGACTGGGGCCTCGTCCTCTGGCTCCTATCACACTCCTGTGTGTGTGGTATGTGCGTACGCACTTATGCATGCATATGCACCCACGTGTGCACATACTTTCCGCCTTAATGTATGTGTGCATGCACGGCAAAAAATGTTGAGCGTATGGAATAAAATATTTATTTAATAGGTGCTAATTAAGCAGCATACTCCACCAAATCACGCAGCTACACGGGGGAAAATAATTGGGGTAAAATATAAATTAAATACTCTTTAAGAGTTTTTAAAAGTATATTTTCTTAAGAAACCTAAGTTTTGTTTTAACCCTTCAGCCAAATATAAGAAATAAATCTGATACTGATGAAGAAGGTTGAATATTTCCCGCAACAAGTGAACATTCAATTGAGAAATAAAGCTTCATCTCTTCTAATTAATAGAAAGTAAAATTAATTACCAATAAATTCTATTAATTGTTGTATTTTATTAGGTTCATATTTTTAAGCTAAATAATAAAAAGAAAAACTGATACTGATGAAGAAAATTGTCTCCCGCAACAAATGAACATACAGTTGACAAATTTCAGCCTCACTTCTTCTTTTTAATACAAAGTGAAATTAATGCCCAATAAAATCAATAAAAATCCCATAAAAATAAACTTCAGATATATATTTAAAATACATGTTACCCATTTTAGTTTCAGTGCATAAACATGCATTTACACACATACAAATGCTCTCTGTGTGTGGACGGACGATGTGCGTTGCTCGCTCTGGCGTGCAATTAACTGCTATTATTTTTGCAGCAATCATAAATAAATAATTTCGCGCTCTCATACAGTTTCGAACAATTCAAATTTTATTATTGCCCAGTCCCTAGAGAACACGTCGGAGGAGGGAAACAGGACACGTCTGGGCAGAGGCAGAGGCAGGGGCTGGGGCCGCGCAGCCGCCGCAGGCAATTAAATTCAAATCAATTTCAAGTACTCGCAAATATTTTGTAATTAATTATGGGCGGGCGATTGCCTTGGACTCGCATATTTAAATTGCGCTAAAAGGCTTTCTATTTATTTTCTATTAGACGCAATTAATTGTTGTGGCAACTAATTAAATTAGTGAGTGACTTACCCATAGGCCGACATGGGATCGTAGGAATAGTAGCCCGTGGTGGGCTGCAGTCCGGCCGAGGTCCAGGCCCCCATCTCCGGACCCGCGCCCGTGTCCTTGAGTCCGTACGGATTGCTCTGAAACGATTAAGAATTCAGCATTGAGTGAATAAGTTGAATTGAGTTATTATGTATTTGGTATTTGTCGAACGGAGGCGAACAAGGCATTTTCCCACAGTTTCCAAAGTTGACAATTTTGTTAACATGGATTTTATAATTTGGCAACATATTTTGCGGCAAAACAAGCAAATGCCGCCATGCTGGCCATATATTTGGGAGACATCCATCGACAGATACAGCGATCGATACAGAGAATCCATAATTTAAGGCAGCGACTTATTATCTAAGCCGGAGCGCCGATTATTGTTATTAAACGGGTATAAAATCGGGCTTTTGCGGGACTGACACTTTGAATTTGAATTTTAATTTGAATTCAGTCTGCTTTTCGGAGTCCGAGTCCAAGTCTGGCTGTGGCGTGCCGCGATTTATGCCCTCGGAAAATGACAGCCGGATTTATGAGCGACAACTATTGGCCAGATCGAGCTGGTCGAGCGCCCAATCTGGTTGGCCCTGTCGACCCGGGCTTTTGTGGGCTCGTGATTTATGAAATGGTATTAACATTTTTAATTGCCGAACATCATGTATGCCGTTGTTTATTAATTTTTCACCCCCTCCAGAGCCCAGGGCACAGAGCCCTCCTCGAATCAGCTCAGATGCCGCCGCCGCCGCCGCCGTGGTCGAGTGACAAATATATTTATCAAAATGTCGTTTGAACAGGTATTGGTATTGGGTTTAGTTCGCCATCGAAAAGAGATCTCCCCGGTCGCTCCCCGGTTTATTTACCAATCGAAATGATGTGTAAGATTCTGCCAGATCCCGCGTATTAACACCTCGCTCCCAAATTGAACAGACATCTTATCGAGCTCCCCGAGATATTTTCTTAATTAAAAGTATGCGCTTCGTGACGCGACGTCCCGATAAAGAAGACACTCGGTCAGGTGCGCTCTCGCCACAAAAAAGAAAAAAAGGGAGAAAAAACCATATAAAAATAAAGACGAAAAAACGCTGAAGAACGAATGAATTTCCTGTTGTTGTAAATAACAATTTAACATGACACTTTGGTGGCTGCCGCCGCTGCCGTCTCCGCCCCATTTGCTTTTCCTCTCCTTTTTCCCGGGGGGTTTTCCTCTGACATCACTCCCTTGCCTCTAAGGAAGAGGTTTTCTTTGAAGTACTTGGCCGAGAGCCGCCCCAGTTGATTATACCGTGTTTCGTTCATATTAATTAGATCATTCAAACTAATGTGGTTATTACAGCTCTCTGTGTAGTCCGGGGAACTGGGCAAATATTGTTGACAAGTCGCGGGACAAGTGTTTTAAGATTTCCCTAAATTAGTAACAATTTATGCAACGTGTTCGGTAATTTGTCTGACCTAAAATAGAGCAAACATTATGGGAAATTGGAGTGGGTCTTAAACCCGGGCAGATTTATTCGAAGTCTGGCTATATGCTTTATCTTTGATCATAAATTAAATATACTGGTTTTCATGTTTTACAAGAAGCTTACATCAAATATTTTGGCGCTTTAAAGTAGGAGGTGTATATAAATTAACTCTATTACATATGTTTACAATCTGTCAAATGCATATTAGAATTATTTAAATATTGGTAATAAAACTTTAGAGAAAAATGTATTCATGTCTTAAGAATCTTGCAAAATGATATAAATATGAATTAATTTAAAGAAGACTTTAATGGTTATTTTTATAAATTTATTTTAAAAGTGAAACATATATTCTCTTCATTTTTTAAGTTCTAGATAGATCTTCCATTAATTTGTTTTAATTTAATAATAAGTTAAAAATGTATTTAAAATTGTCATCATAACTTTGAATAAATAAATTGAAATAAATACAAATATAGAACTCTCTATAATTCAAGACCTAGATGCCATGATATAGTTATAAATATCTGATTTTTTCGTATATAAGTTTCCTTTACATTTTAATTAAATACTAGTAAACCTCTCCAAAAATGTTGTCAGTGATTCGCACATTATTTATCTGGTGTTTGTGCTGATGTCCTTATAAATCACTTGCCGGCTATTTGGCTATTTGGTTATTTGGATTTTTGGTTGTTTTGGGCGCTTCCAGCTAAGCTGCTCGGCCTATCCATCTCGGGCAGTTAGTTGTTTGCCAAGGCTAAATACTGTCCACATTGTTGTTATACATATTGTTGCCAATTTTGTGTGTTTGCCTGCGACTGTGTTTGTGCCTGTGTTTGCCTTTCATTCAGGCCAGCAGCAGCCAAAGCGAAAAGCAAAAGCCAAAGCAAAAGCAAAAGCAACAGCAGCAGCAGCATGCTGTGCTCGTGTACATTTCAGCGGTCAGTTAGAGGCTATATGTGTGCATGTTATACACAGTTGAGGTCGAAATAATAGGGGTTTAAAGGAATACAACATTTGTGAGGTATACAAGATTTTTTTTGAATATTAACATTAAGAAAATACTATTTGGGTAAGGGTAAAAATCATTGAAAACTAATTTGTATATATATAAACATAATAATATAGGTTCCACAAAAATTAATAAGTATATTTAAATAGGTGATAAATGAAAAAACTAACGTTTAGTGAGTAGTTCATATCTAATATTAATATTTAAAAATTCCCTTTAAATTGTAATAAAGTATAAATCCTTGAAAGCTCATGAAACAAAGTAAGAAACAAGGGGTGCTATTATATTAACATGAACTTTAATAATTTTTATTTTATCCTTTAACAAATACCTTTATTTAAATCAGATAGTAACCCTAGAAAACCGATTATTCTTTATATGACTTTGAATTTAGGTATATCAAAGGATTAACCTTAACCTTAACTATTGTTTTGACCTCTGCTGTGCTCTCTCACACACACTCGCCCATAAGCTTGATTAGCCCACACATACAGAAGAGAGTGGAGTGTAATTGAGGCCATGGGGCAATATGTTTTGTTTCCAATGATTTTGCCTTTCTTTATGCAAAGTATCGAATATCGCAATGGAAGTCGTATGGTGGTCGGGGAGAGTAGAGAGAGGCTTAGTAGGGAGCGGGAACCATCGGGCTGGACTGGCTTATAAATTAGGTGGATGGATAGGCGGCGTCGGCGATAGAAAGGGGATCCCAGGGCATCTCGGGGGCAGAAACTAAACCCCCGATACGGAGCCAAATGAGGTTTGACTGAGCTTCAGTCAGCCATAATGATAATTCGATTTAGTCGACTGCATTGACAAGCCATCGTCGTTGTCGTTGTCGTTGTTAGCCATAGCCTTAGCTTTGTTGTCGTTTTAGTTGTCGATGTCGTTGTCGATGTCGTTCTCCCGTTGTCGTCGTCGGTCCGGTGTCTCCCTCCTAAGCTGCGGACAAAAGCCACTGACTACACAATTAAAGTCATACGCTGAGATAATCCATTTAGCCCTCTGGCACAGGGGCCGCCTCCGAGGGCTCTTGGCCCCAGCCCCAGCCACTTGGGAAAAATGTATATTTTGGTAATTAAATCTCTTCAAATAAAACCAGATTCTGAGTTTCGTATTTAAGTCTAAAGAAGTAATTCAAATACAGCTATTAGATTATTTTATTGATTTTTTTTTGATAACTTGAAATTAAATTAAATAAATTTTTAAAATCGATATTATGATGAGTTGCTAAGATGTTCGCAATGATAATTAAAAAAGTATAATATCATCTTTTAAGTCAGACATACAAATTCTAATCGAAACTCGCTAAAGGTTAGTTAAATAACCCGCAGAATAATAACTTGAGAATTCTATCGCAACTCAGAGAATTTTAACGACCATAAAAAACTATTATATTTTTTCCATTAGAACTTCAAGTGAGTTCATAGGAAATTTTAATACATATAATGTATTTTTAATAAAATAAACTTCCATTTAATCCATTTAAACGTTTTTATGAGGTCACAGCAGTTACGCAACTCTCAGAATAAATACTTGGAAATTTTAACATGTCTTGCAGTTTCAAAATTGTATAATTTTATTATTTTTAAATGTATAATTACTTAGGACTATTACTTAAACCCCCTTAAATATAAAAGTACACTCACCAGCGGCGAATAGAAGGCGGAGCTGTCCACTCCGATGCTCTGGTAGGGATTCTGGTCCGTGGAGGGATACGGTGTCCCATAGACGCCGACGCTGGCCGCCGGCAGGCGCGAGTAGCTGGAGAGGGCGAGGCGGGCGGAGTCGTACTGGCAGGAGCAGACGGTCTGACCCGACACGGGGTCGGTCATAATAGGTCGCCCGTTCTCGCAGCAGGAGCCACTGCCTCCGCCGGCCGTGGGCGTCGTGCCCACACCATTGCCATCCAGGGAGCCAGAGCCGCCGCCACCGCCAACGGTAACCAGGTCCGCTCCGCCTGGCGCGGATCCAGCTCCAACCACCACGGATCCCCCCGTCGGGGCATTCTGCGAGTTCTGCGAAAGGGCGTTGGGACTGAGTGCCCCCGAGGAGGCATCTCCGCCAGCTCCAACCACGGCGCCCGATGGCTGGCTCGCCTGGCAGTCCGCACCACCCGCGGGGCTCATCGCCGGGGCGTTTGTCATCACCAGCGAGTCGTTCACGTTCACGTTCGCGGAGGAGTCCTCCGCTGGCTGGGCACCCGGCGTCAGGAGCTGGAAAGAGGGGAACGGATGAGCTTTAGAAGGAACCAGCTTTATCGGGACTTGGAACACAAATTCAGCTCTCAGCCTCTTATTTTATGTGTATATTAAGGTGACTGCACGGGGAGAAAATGAGTCGTAAAAAGGTCTTAACTTATACTAATTTAACAGCTTGAAGGTTTATAAGAACACACCTATTTGTTATTAATATAATTTTAAAATATCCTAAATAAATAAGTAAAACTCAAGCAAGAAAATGGTAATTCAACACAATCTCCCTTTTAAAATAAACTATTATACTTTAGATTATTTTAAAGAGTAACTCGATACATTTTATTAAAAAACGAGTTCACCAAATCGAATCGATAAGACATTTTCCCACTGTGCAGGTACTCCTTAAAACCTCAAAAAGAAGTCACTGATAACCTTAAGTGATATATAAACAGACCGCCACTGGCTTACATAACTAATGCATGTTAATCAAAGGGCCATTTTAATTTTTATTTCAAACACCACAGTCCCCGAAGATCGAGAAATATTTCCCTCAGCGGCAAAAGGGTCATTTCGAACACCTTATGGGTGATACCAAGATCTGATAAGGTGCAGAGGCTGGGCTTCCAGGAAATATCAAATCGTTGTCGTTATTGAGGGGAAATATTTCATTTTGAACATAAAACCTAACGCTAAAGAGAGAGTATTAATCTTTATATATATTGGACAATTAATTAAATTTTATTCAATATTACGTTTAACAGCTGGATAAACTTCACGTTTAGTTAAGCTTTGGGTTTTTCGAGATGAACTAATTTATGGAAAATTAAGACACACCAAACCATGTTCTTTTTAAATAAATGTGTATGCTATTTAATTTAGAAAATAAGTGGTTTAACATCTACATAAACTTGATGTTGTAGAATTAATTTCAAATAAATATACAAAATTGTGGCCATTAAAAAGTAATCATCTAGATGGCCCTGACATTAACTTTAACCTGAAGAGTAATCCTTTTAAGAATAAAATTTAATAGAAATTAATTAAAGCCTTTAAGTTAAATAAGAATACATTTCTGCCAGCCTAATTTCGAAATAAAGAAACATCCAAATATATCTAAAGAAATATTATTTTAACCAGAAATTACCCAACTTTAAAATGAGGTAGTTCCGTAGAAAACTCCACCTAGTAATGGTTATTTTCAATCAGTACTATATACAGAAATTAAAGCTAACTTAACTTTAACCTTTACTTTAACCAGAAGATTAATCCCTGTAAAAAGACCAAACATTAAACCAGAATTTCCCTTGAAACCTCCACCGCGTAATGATTATTTTCAAATTGATCAGAACTTTTATACATGTAAGTAATTGCAGCTAACAGCTAGATAAACCAGCAGTCAACTTTACCAGGAAGATGCGAGAAGAACCTGCCTGGGAATAGAAGCCTCCGCCTCCTGGACCCGGGGCACAGGAAACGCACGCACACGTACATGCATAATGGCTAATTTTGTGGCGATGAAAGCCCGAGTAAGTCATGCTAACTGCCGTACTAGAAACTTCATAAATATTGATGTCCGGCAATGTTGTTTGCCCATCCCAGAGTAACGAAATCCGAAGGCGCCGAGCGGGGTAATTGCGGGCGAATTTAATTCGAAAAATCGACAGAAGGCCCCATTACAAGATGCATCGATAACATGTAAGCGAATATGGTGTTAACACACAATCAGCGCCGCCGGCTGGAAGGCAAAGCGCAGAAGCAGAAGCTGCACGGGATTCATAATCCCGCGGCGATTAGGTTCCCTTAATCAATGGCTGGGATTCGGGACTCTGCTGGACTGCTCCTTCATCCGCCTGCAAATGGCGGCGGCCAGATCAATTACCTCGCACATCGCAAATCGATTTCAAGTGCTGATGTCCTCCATCTTCTTTTCTGGCGAGGAGCTGGCGAAGAGGAGCTGGCTTCGCCTATGGCATGCGCCGCTCACTTGGCAATTAATATGCAAAATGCGCCAAGCCCAAGACCAGACTGGTTGGGCATTTAAAAATGCCAGAAATCAATGAGGGTGTGGCAGCCGACGCCTATAGGTCGGTCCGCTGGAGTCTCAAGTCCGCAGCTCAGCCCAGACCCAGGCCCAGTCCCAGACCCATGCCCAGTCCCAGTCTCAGTTCCAGACCCAGAACCAAACCCAAACCCAGACCCCAGACCCGTACCCGCTCCAAGATCGAGATGGAGTTGCAGATGCTGGCAAAGGCTTCTGAAAATTACCGCGGGCAATCTGCGAAACGAGCGAGCTGCCTCAATTTCAAAGTCTGCCTGGCCCGGGCGAAAATATATCGGCGAACCTATAATTAAGCTGAATGCCCCGCTGATGGACAGCTACAAATTGATCGAATGCCAGCGGAATGTCTGCCTGCGTCAGCCCCAAAGGTCATATCCTGGCAGCAATTTCCAGGCTGGCTTACACGGCTTCCGTGGCGAAATTCTGGGCAACATTTTAAATGCGGTCCAAAAACGCATAATTATTCCGCGCCATTAACATAATCTGACAATAGAACCCTCGCCCTTGGAAACCGAGCAGCACATGCATATTATTTTATAATTATCAGATGCGAGATCGAAGAGAGATCGATTCCTGAAGAAAGCCCCTGACTACACACAAAGAAAAGGAACTCATTTTCAAGATATATATACTTGGAATAGGCTGGTATTTATTTTATATAGAAAACAGCTCTGCCTTCCTAGTTTCCTTTATAAATTAGCCCTATCTTAAATAGTTCCTAATTTATTTTAATAAACCATAAACCAGAAAAGGAACTCATTTCAAAGATATATATATACTTGAAACAGACTTGTATTTAATTAAATATTTCTAGAGAAATGTAATGCATATTTATATTTCCAAGTTTCCTTTAGACATTAGCCCCATCTTAAATAGTTCCTAATTAATTTTAATAAACCATCCATCCATCAATATAAGATCACCTTTGCTTTCTGTTTCAAGTGTAGAGCCTACAGGTGAGTGATCCACTAGAAGGCCGCCTGAGCATTTCATAATTAATATAGGAAAAATTTTGAGTCATGCTGGGTAATCTTTCGAATAATAGAATTTCGAGGCCAAAACCCCGCCTCACTGACTACATATAGGGACATCAAGGAGAAAAAACACATGACCATTTATCAAAATTTAACAAATGAATGATTCAGGTGTTTTTTTGCTTTCGGGCCGCGTGATTTTAATTAGTAAAAAGCAAATACATTTCGGTCCCGAGAGCTGGGAATGTGCTCTTCGATCGGAAGGAGGTTGCTGCGACTGCTGCTGCTGCTGCTGCGGCTGCTGCGACTGCTGCTGCTGCGTCTGCTGCTGCTGCGTTCCCAGCAAATCGCACACAATATGAGAATTATGACAACTGATCTGATAGGCGACACCATATAGGGAGCTCTATGCGCCTGCCAGATTCCTCGGCTCCTTGCGTTCTCCTGGCATGCATTATTCATGAGGCACAGAGGCAGGCCAGGCAGCGAGGAGCATCGCGACTCCATTCCTTTCCAGGACGGAGGAAGCGCCAGTCAAGAGTCGAGTCCAGTGGGCCATGGCCATGTGAATTGGCCACGTCCATGTCGGCGGAAGAAGAGTGGCGGTGGAGTGGAGCCGGCAGACGACGACTGGCAGGCGACAGTGGCCAGATAAGATCTGCTGGCCATGTGTGCACAGTACCAGAGCCAGTGCCAGTGCCAGTGCCCAGTATCCAGTACCCAATACCCAGTTCGAGACCCAGTCCCAGTCCCAGCCCCAGTCCCAGTCCCAGTCCAGTTTCAGTGCTTTGGAAATTTCTGTGAATCGCAAACGCAGCGATCTAATCGCGACTTGTATCTCCGAGTTCCCTGCCAGGCTCCCGGATCCATCCGCCTCCGACTCGCATCTCGCATCTACTCCCTCGCTCCCCCGCTCCTCTGCTCCCTGGACGCAGATGACCAACTTGATAGCAGCAAGCGCCACTTGGAGAAACGAGAGGAGCTCCGGCGCAATGTAAAGTAGATCAGAGCGGGGTCCAAAGTCATTGGTCCATCGATGATCGTTTTGTGGGACCAAGACCGAGAGCCAGGCCAGGACCAAGCCCGAGACCGAGACCGAGACCTCCACTGCATATCGGCTGCTGGCCATCAATGGAGGGCCAAGATGCTGCTCACGTAGCTACCAAGGCATTCCCAGGGCCTGCCCTCAGCTGTCACTTTACGGTTATGAATTTTATGATTTACGATCGCCGCAATTGAATTTTATTGACTTTTCAACAGTTTCACCTGAGCGTGCCTCAATCGGCACCTCCCCTTCTGATTGCCAGCCTCCTCTCTCTTAGCCTCCTCTACATTTTGGCCTGCACTTAATTGGACTCGTGTGGTCCGAAATGGGCAGAGTCCCGAGCTCTTCTTCGAGGAATCCCCCCACTGTCTGCAGCCAGACAATTATTGCCTGGGAAATTAATCTTGCCTAGCGAGTATCTTTTAAGCAAGAAGTAAACTCAGTCAGTCCTAATAACTTTCACAGACAGTGATCGATCAAAATGCTGCACAAAATATTAGAGTTGCACCTGCAGCCCTCAGCTTATCTTTAAACAATGAATTGGGTTAAGGTTTTGAGCCGCAGGGTTTTTCTCTTCATTTTTACAGCTGACAAAAAGCCTCGAGTCCTGGCGAGTGTTTTTTTCTCAGGCCATATATCAGCCAACTGATTTATCGTTTCTTTGCTTACTTCTACCAATTTACTGTCATAAGCCTGGCAAAAAGAGTTGGCTTCAAGGAGGAGTTTTTGTGGCCTTTCATGTGAAAGTCAAAGAGCGCAACAATCAAAGACTTGGGGCGTTTTTGTCCAACAGTAGTGGCTCTTCCAGATCAAGCGATCAGATAGCTTTGACTTTGGGGCGGCGGCTGAGATACTTGTACTCTTTATGGAGGTTGCAAGAACTGAAGAAGCTTTAAATTTCTTGAATTAAAGTGGATTTTATCTGTATGGTAGGGTTATGGCATTTTGTGCTGTGTTGACCTTTATTATATAAACTTAAGCTGTGACCTAATTATGATAATGTAGCAAAACCATATTTATTGCTTTAATTAAATGTTCAATTATAAATTCATTTGGTAAATATATACTTTATACTATCTATTAAATGCAAATTATAAATACTCTTGGTAAATATATACTTTATACTCTTTAATTAACGCAAAATTATATAAAACATATAAAATATAATAATACAAATTAAAGGAAAATATTAAATATATATTAATATATATTATTCATAACTAATAATACATTTAGGTGTTAGAACTATTTTATAAATTCCATTATTATATCAAATTTAAAAGAAAACTTTATGAAGATATTTAAAAGATTTTAGTTTGATATAGTTTTCTAAACTAATTTGAATTTTTTTTAATAATTAAAATATTCCAATATTATTACAATGTCATTTAAAATAAAAAAGGTATAATATAAGGTATAATATATATATATATATAAAAATTACCCTAAAGTTGAATTATAAAAGAAATATTAAATGATTTTTTGTATGTAATATTTAATATAATATAAAAAATTATTTATTAAAATTCCAGAACTATAATAAGAATAAAATGTAAATTATTCAATAGTGAAATTATAAAAGAAAAATTAAATGACTTAGGGTAATTATTATATAATATAATTATATATTTAGAACGTTCTAATACTATTAAAATATTATTTAAAATAAAGAAAAAATAATAAATAGTAAATTATTTAAAGGTGGAATTATACAAGAAAAATTAAATGATTTATGGTATTTCTATAATATAATTGAACACTTCTTTAAGAAGAGAGAGGAAGGCATTTGGTAAACACGTGGCAATAAATATTAAATAGTATCTGATTGTCTATATATTATATATATAATAATACCAATACTATACCTATATACTATTTTAATTCATATGATCAAATGTTTTAAAGTAAAAACCCACCTGCGAGGCCGACGGAAAGCCTCCGTATCCGAACTGTGTGTAGGCGGCCATTTCACTCTAGGACTTTTTGGGTTTAAAGTTACACTCTCTCTCTCACTCACTCTATCGCTCTCGCTCTCTCTCTTGGGCAGTCTTCTGAAGGAATTATGTGGCTCCTACATCAAATGTCAAATGATGTATGGGCTTTGCGTAAACAGTGGTTCAGCTTCGATTGAGTATGTTCACAAGCGACGAGCGATTAGCAGGACACAGCATTAGGTCAACCCTAAAGTATCTCAGGGATTGCAGTGGTATCTCGCCGTCAATCGAAAGTGTCTCGGTGATTACACAAGTATCTGAAGTTGGCAAGTGGCTGTCACTCTGCCTAAGCAGAAGAGTGTCTCCAGAAGTGATGATTTGTCTTCTGTATCTCAGGGCTTGCAGGTGTATTTCAGAAGTATCTATCACTTGTCAATCCTTTGAGACGTATCTCTGGGTCTTGTGGAAATATATTAGATAGATTTTGTGGATTATAGCTGCTATCCCAGGCAATCGAGAGTATCTCAGAGATTGCAGGTCCACCGATACAATCCCAAGGGAGACGAGTGGCTTAGAAGGAACTCCTTAAGGAAGTATCTCCGCAGCTGGTAGAAGTATCTGTCAAGAAGTAGAAGTATCTGCTCAGCCAATCGAAAGTATCTCAAGCAGTATCTGTGGCGGCCGCAAGTATCTCGGGGACTGCACGTGTTTCAGAAGGCCTTGCCGCTGTATCTGTCACTCGTCACTAGGCAGTATCTCAGGGATAGCGGGCGTATCTGTGACTGTGAAGTCGCCACAAGAAGGCCCTCCTTTCCGTTCACTCGCAAAACGCGGCGGCAACGCCGACACACACGACACGCAACGCAACGAACTCGGAAACAACGACGGCAACAGCGCAAGGCGAGCACACACACGCTCCAGATGTGCACCTTGTAACGTTCGAACCTGAACTGGTTGCGAATGCCTTCGCTGGTTGCCTGCGCCGCTCTCGTCGTGGCTGGAAGCGCATTCCGCTGCAGTTGCTGCCAGAGCGGGACCACGCTACTCCGGCTGATACAACGGGAAGGCCGCTCGCCTTGGAACGACGAGCGAGCGAGCACGGGAACGCCCTCGGGTTCGCCAGCCAGCCAGCCAGTCCAGTTGGGAAGTGCCACCACCACCACCGCGGCACACACTTCCCAACAGGGGAAGCAGACCACTGGAAGGCAGCCGGATATCCACCAATCGCAGGGCTCCCTGCCGACTTCGGACAGGTGCGAACGGCGCCCAACAAAAGAAAGAAGAGGCCACGAAAAAAAAACAACAAAATAAAAGCAAATAATGTGTGGAAATGAAAATGGAACCACAGTTTTCACCTCAACTCTTGTTTTCCTCCGATTCCCAGGGAACGCCCCTTTGTTTGGTGTCATTTGTTTGTTTACCTTTTGCCTGACTTCGCGGCTCGGATTCGGATTCCGATTCTGTTTCTGTTCTGGAATATATCTGCTGGATGCCACGATCGGGAAAGGGAAAGGTGAGGTGGTGCCACCTTAAGTGGCGACACAAGAGCCTTACTACGATCACCGGATTCCGCAGCTCGTATTTATCGGCAGTCATTACCATTATCGCCGGACTGCGCGAAACTTAACCCCCATTATCGATCCTCCACAATTAATCTCGGCCTAATCTGGTTCAAGTTAACTCTTACCTGCTCATGGCTTAAATATCACGCCACTCTTGGGGCAGTTGCTGTAATTAATTAATTGGATTTCATTGAGATTTCTTAGATTCTTAGTATTAAGAGTTGGCTTAGTTATAAATTATGATTTCAGTAATATATTATCACTTTTTAATGGTTTTAATCATGAATTACCTACGGGGTCTATTTGAATGTTGAAGTCGTTCATCGTTGGATACTGATGAGGAAGTGGTGGCCTTCTTCTAAAGCCTGCCGCTTGTCTTTGAAAAGATATCAGTGATTTTTTTTTTGCATTGTCTTGCATTTTGATTTATTTATTTAAGCTTTTGCAAAATAAGCTATAACATATTATGATATTATTATTATAAATATTCAATATTATACGAACAATGTTTGATCATATTACCCCTTCTCGGAGATTGTTATAAGAATATTTGTATTTTTAAAATAAGAATGTCTTGATATACAAGTTCTAAATTAAACTTGAATTTAATATATCTGCTATCTTTATTTACCTTTTATATTGAATTGAAAAATATTAAAATGCTCACAATAAGTTCATTTTTATAAATCTTATCTAAAACATATGAAGTGGTTCTCAAATTAATATAAGTACACATTGAAATGATACAAAATGTATTAAATATCAATATTAATAATATTCAATTATTGCCAAATTTATTTTATTCATAAATAAAATATTTTCGAATGAAATTTAAGAGAAAAGTCCCCAAACGGATGCTTTAAAAAGAAGACTTATAAAATTAAAACTAAAGTGTCATACATATATGGTTTCATAAATGTACTTCGTGGTACTTCCGCCAAATTTATAGATTAATAATATATTTCTTATATTTATACGGCTTTCATTTAATATAATTTATTTTAACAGCTTGACCTTTTAAATTCTAATTAAAGTGAAACTGTTTAACAAACAGAGCTGATAAAAAAATGTTTGCTAACAATTAGTTTACTTTTAATTTAAGGCCAAATTTCTTAATTAAAATATGTCAGAGAATATTTCACAAAAATGTGATAAGGCACATTTATGATTAATTTTAAATAAATAATTGCACAATATTTAATAAGTTAAATAGAATAATTAATGATACATTATTGCGGAATGTTATCGGCCAAAGTATTTTAATGGAAAAAGAGCCTTAAGAAGGGAAATATTTTAAAAGTTTAGAAGAAAAACTACAATATATTTAATTAATTGATTGTGCATTAAGAAAAGTTATAAGGATTTAATAAAATACAGACTGAAGTTATCTTAATAGTTAATATAATACTTAACAGTAGTATTTTAAGTTATATAATTAATATAATACTTATCTTGTCCTATGTTATGTTATTAAATGCGGACTGAAGTTATATTTATAGTTAATAGAGAAATAGTTAAGTATTATATTAACTCGTTAGAGATAACTTCAGTCTGTATTTAATAATATAGATAAAGCTCGTAAAGCTTAAGAGAACATAGTGAAAAATATTATTAAATAAAATCAGTTTACTACCTAAACCCCACTATACTCCAAGTAAGTCCCAACTTATAACTTTACTCTCATATTTTTACTATTCTTTAAAAAGGTTTTAAATTTCTGTGGGTGAATAACTGTGACCGATTCAACTTCGCCTGGGAAAGTGCTTCCATTCCGCTGGCTGCGTAAAGTTTTAAAACAAAGCCGAAAAAAAGTTGTGCTATTAATACGCACTAACATATTTGGACTTCCGCTTTATGATCTATTTTTTACGATTCGACGGCAGGACGAGGGACTCAGGACGAGGGAGCGGAGCTAATGCGCAGCGGGTCCAGGACAGGCATTCCGTTCCGGAAATGGTCCTCGGTCCCCGGCGGGGCAGGGAGAGAGTCCGAGTCCGGTGTGGATGCCGTGAGGTAAACCTCAAATGTTTTTGCGGGTGTCGCGGATGCCTCGTGTGTGTGTCGGTTGGCAAGCTTGTTTGCTGTGTTTTTTGTTTATTTTTATGATAATGTAATAAAAGCAAATTAACCTATAAAACCGAAAAGTGCGACTTACACGATGGAATTGCGCCATAAGGTCTGGGCGTGTCCTCACCTCGCTCCGCACAAGATATATGGGAGGCATCAGGGCGGTCCACGCGGTGCTGTGGGTGGTTCTGCCCGGCAGAAAGGGCATGGGGATGGGGCGGCGGCACCACCCACCGCGGCGGGCATCGGCGGGAAATGAGAGCAACGTGTTAGCTCAAAGCAACAAATGACCAAAGCTGTTGCCCCTGCCAAACGTAAACGTGAATTAATTCCAAGGGAAGCCAAGTCATGCCGGGGCCAAAGGCAAAGCCCAGCAGCAAGCGCACACTCAGGCAAAAAGCCTTGTACAACCTTGGCTATATTCAAGGAAAAACTCACCTTCAGAAAGGTTAAGTAGTTTTCTTATTTAAGAAAATATTTTATGCAAAATTATAGCTGTCCAAACCTTATTTTTAAAATAGGGAAACCTTCTTTTAGGTACGAAAATATATCAAACTAATATTAATGTATTTAAATTGATACAAACTATTTTAAAAATATAATTGGATAATTGGATCATTTAGGAAATTAGTACAAGTTCTATACTAAATATATAAACGTGTATATATATATATACTTATCTCAAGTTTATTTATATTTCTAAACCTCATTTGTATATGACAAAAATAAATTACGAATTTATATATACAAACTTTTCAACATAGGCTAATTTGATAATTTTTGAAATTATGGCAAATTCTTGACTAAATATATAAACTTGTATATATATAGTATCTAGGGTAAGAGAATATATAAAAAATAAATATTTCTTTCTCTAAATTACGAATTAATATGTCTGTATTTAAATAGATACAAATTATTTGCTAGGAAATTGTGACAAGTTCTTGACGTAATATCTAAACTTATAAATATATAACATATTTATTACTTATATTAAGTTATATTTTGGTGATAAGTAAATTCAAAAATAAAACTAAAGATTTTTAACAAAATTATATGTATTACAATTATATATATCTAACATTATTTATATATATATATAAATATAAATGTATATATATTATAACAAGTTACTTTTGAGAAAACATTATACAAGTGTAAACAATATTATTGGTATTCATTCCAATATTAATTCTATATATTTGGAGCTAATAAACAATGATTGGCTTGAATTATTGATTACGTAGGACTGAGCATGGTGCCGAACTATATATTTTTAAACAAAAAAATACTTACAACGAAGAGAATAACTAAAAAATTCTATTTCGTCGGTAGTTATGTTGATAATAATATTTAAAAAACTGAACGCTTTGGTTTTTGGGCTTAAAATATTTATTACATAGGAGGGGACGAGGTAGAAAATTGAAAAATTTCTAATAGCCATCCTTTATGTACTCTACATTAAAAGTAATAAGTAATTAAGTAATTACATAGCTGGCTCATGATTTAAAAACCAGCATTAAGTCTCTCTGATTTTAAAGGATACTCTCCCAAAAATAAAGGACCTTTTTTTGCCTAGTGCATTGACGACGACTCCGGGGCCAAGTGCCCCTGCGGGTGTTAAGTACAATATTTGCTGTGTTGCGCGCTTTACGAGTTACGAGTGGCGCTCTGGCAGTCGCCTTTGCCGGGCCATCGACGGACGACGGACGCGAGACCTCCTGGAGGCGGCAGGGGGGCGTGGCAGTTGGCTGCTGGCTGCTGGACGGGCCAAATGCAATCAATCAATGGGTCAGCACGCTGGCCAGAGCCCAGACGAGTGGTGGCAACCACATGGGGCGTTTCCATTTGCGGCCGCCACATCGCACATCCGACCACCCTCTGGGCAGGGTCTCAAAGTCTGGACGGGATTCGAGCGGAGACCCGGAGACCCGGAGATTCGGTGATTCGGTGAATCGGTGAATCGGTGATTGGAATCGCAATTGATACTGGCTTTTGCCGGAGAAGAGCACTCCACTCTTGGCTTCACAAATCAGTTGCCGGCACTTAAAACCTATTTTGACAATTGAGCTGTCCGCCTGTCAGGCTGACAGCGCGCACTTTTCACGCCACTCGATGCGGCATACTATATATATATATATGGATGTGGCCAGGATATGCCGGGTGGTGGCAATTCCTCCACCGTTTTATGCCGTTTTAATTGCAACATCTGTCACTGCGGTTTATGCATATATCAATTTCCAAATAGCCAGAAAATGGCAATGATTCCAGTACCCCAAACCCGAACCCGAATCCGAACCCACGGTAAGTGAAATATATTTTTATTTTTATTATTCGCCGGCAGAAACTGTCACAACACACTCGCCTGTCGGCTGGATCTTCGGGGTTGCAGGCTGCAGGATACCCGGCCCTGAGAGAAGGGTCAGGACACGCCGCTCTACGCACCACACCACACACACACTCCACTCCACACCACTCCACTGCCATCCTCTTTTTTCGGTTGCCGCCGCTTTTATTGTTGTCATTTTCAGCCCGGGCTCGACTTTAATGGTTGTCAGAAAACATTAAAAATTGTCACATGAATATATATACCGCGACGCTGCAGCGTAATTGAGTTCTGCTCATTATGCAATATTTGCCTTATAGAATAATAAGTACCTACACATGTACCTTTCACTTTTCGGAGAGCATTGATTTTAGTTTTACACTTTTGCAGCATCCACAATTGACAATTAAAGTAGTCAAGTTGAACAGGCAATTGATGTGGACATTGCCGGAAATTTAAATGGAAAATATTGAAGAGAAACATGGCATAATACATAATAATACATACAAAAGATATGGGAAAAGTTAACTCAGGAAAAATGATACTAAAATACCTATAGAAGCTTATCCAAAATATTCATTCATTGAGACTTCTTCACATATATTTAATTACTTTCATCTATAAGTAATTTAACTACAAACATAACCACTTTGATTATAATTGAAAAACCCTCCTTCTAAAAAATGAATTAAAATGAACAAAAATCTCAAGGATTATAAGGAAGTGTTGTTGCTTTCACAATAATTAATTAAGAATATTAAACATATATGATCTCTATATGGCTGTTACCTTATGGTCTCAGAAACCCCATATAAAAGCCAAATAAATATAAACTTTTAAGTACTTTCATTCGCTTAAAGCACCAATAAAGAAATTCACTATTATTTTAGCCAACTTGCCTTAGTTAAAATACGTGTAGCCATAAAAGTTTAAGTATAGCTTGGGGTCTTTTGAAATTAAATTTGTACTGCAGTTAAGAGACTATAATTAAATAAAAGGACTAGCTTTAATGTGCAGTAGGCAATATATGATTTATTACTAGTAAAAGATAATTAATTCCTCAAAGCAACTTATTAATATTTATTTCTTTAGTTCACTTTTAGAGTTACTTTGAAAACTCAATCATAGAGGCAAGGACTTAATTCTAATGACAAGTTTTTATAAACAATCTTTAGCTTAAAAACAGCTTTAAAAACCCCTCAGATCTTAATAGCCAAGTTAATAAGTATTAAGAGCTTACGTTCCATGAACTCTGCACCCCAGCAAAGTGCAAATATTTTGAATCAAAGCATTTAAAGACCGTTTCATTGTTCCCGAAATAAGTGTAATTGAAAATCTCTTAAGCGCTGGGCAAACACACTCCACACTCCACTCCACTCCAAGGACGAAGGACACGGAACTCGGTGCAGTCGCTAAATGAGTTTGTCAATCAAAATGCAAATGTCACCGGGGAAGTGACATAATCCCACTTGGGAGTCGGGCTAAGCCGAGCGAAACGAGCCGAAATCCCGGTGCGAGTTAAAGCATTTGACCACCGAAATCAGGGAACATCGAACCACTCCAGGACACTCTGTATGGCATATGAGCGAATTCCCGAGCTCTCCCCGTCGGAAATGGCAACATATGACGATCTGAGGACAGGGACCAGGATATTGACGGGACATCCAGGCAGGCGGCCAAGTTGGGGGTGTTAAATTGCAGTAATCGGCTCTCGGGCCCCGGCGACAACGTTTATGTTTTATGTGCTCATTTATAATGCGCAGTGCTCATTTGGTAATGGTCCAATAATGACAATAATGACTGTCAGACTACTTAAAAGGCTGCCCAGGATTGTGGAAACGCGGACATCTGGCGGCGAGGCGGCCACAAGTCGTCGCCGTCGCCACTCTCACACTGCCTGCCGGACATTTGACTTCTCGAACAGGCCAGTCCATCCATCCATCCATCCATCCATCTATCCCAATCGATCCCCAGATTCCACCTATAAATCTCTGGAACCTTCGCGGTGACAGCTGCCCCGCTCCGCTCCGATCCGTTTATCAAGAGTCCACGGGCTCGTGTAATTTTAGGCGCCACTCTCCAGGGGTCAGGAGGCGGCAGAGGAGGGAAGCCACAGAATCAGGGATAAATAAATAAATAAAACCGAATCGCAGGTTAGAAATGAGCGAATCTTGGCTTAGTTGAACACAGAAACAGACTCAATCCGGCCACGACTTCGATGTGACTGAGCCAGATAGACAGACGGCGTTAGTTGTCACACTCGCAGAAGAGGGGAGAGCTGTTAAAAAGTATCTTATTCTTATAGTTTAACTTGTATACTAACTAACAATAAAAAGATATAGCTAATTAAGGGAGTTTCTTATACATTATAACTTAGGTTCTTATTGCTTTAAGATCTAAAAGTTTTCAGGAAGTTTTTAAACTGATTTTCTCTTACTGAAAATTTAAAAGAATACTTCCATACTTAATTTCTTTGTTTTATTAACATTTTATAACATTTATTAGCTGTTAAAAAGTAAGTTATTCTTATAGTTTATCTTATATTCTAACTATTAATACAAAGATATAGCTAATTAAGGGAGTTTCTTGTACATTATATCTTAGATTCACATTGCTTTAAGGTCTAAAAGTTTTCAGGAAGTTTTTAAGCTGGTTTTCTCTAACTGAAAATTAAAAAAAAAATACTTCCACCTTAATTTCTTTGTTTATTTACATTTTATTTATTTAAACATTATTAGCTTTAACCCTAGAGTGCTATAAACAAATAGTTCTTTGAGTGCAGCTGCCAGTTGGCGAAGAAAAAGTCATAAAAGTGAGTGCCCATTGCCATTCTCATGCCCATTGCCTATCCATTCCCCCGCCCCAGCCCATTCTCCAATTGCCAATTATGCCCAGTCCGTCCTGTGGCAGAGTAACCATGGCCATTCCATCCCAGGTAATCCGCTCACCGCAGCCCCGCAGCCCCCCCTGACAAGACAAGCGCTCTCCTGGCAACTATCGAGGATCGTTCCTCGTCGATCGCTGTCTGGCAGCGGCATTCGACACTGACGCCAACTGGTGTTCCAGCCACGGCAAGTGGAGGAGGAGGAGGAGGAGGAGGCACTCACCGCAAGATGGCTGCTGCCAATCCTCGCCCGCACCAAGTTGCCAACTTGTCCGAGGAAGTCCAGGACAGGGAGGATCTCGGGGGAGCCAAGAAGGTGAGGCAGTGGTGAGATGGCTTCTGGTCAGACCTCTCTTGTCGTGCCTTGGGAAACTGCCTTCAGATACAGATACCGGCACAGATACAGATACAGACACTCACTCGCACTTCGAGACTCGTACTCGCTGGCAAATAATTGAATTTGCAACGCTTATCAGGCGCCACTTGGCGACGCAATCGGTGACAATTGCATAATCCGGCTGCAAATACCGCGCATAGCTCTAATCGCTCACTCCCCGAGAGCGGAATGCCTGTAGATTTCCCAGGGGAACTGGCACTTGGGCTACCTGAGTCCCTCTCGTTTAATAGGATTAAATTGAGGGGTTAACCAGGCAATTAATCTGCTGCAACACCATTCGAAAATGGCTACCACTGAAAAAACACTTGATGGAATAACTAGAAGAATTCTATCTTTCGGGTTTCTCTTGTTTTAAGAACATAAATATATCAGCAATAAATAGAATCCCCAGCCCTTGTGGCCAACCCAGGCATAATCTCTAGACCCACAGAGAAAATAATAAATAAGGAGGAGCATTTATTTGGCAACAAATCTAAGCTCTAAGCCCGCTTCTCCCATCCACTAGGTACGAGTACGATTCCAAAAGATACAAATTAGTGCGCATCTGCGCCAAGGAGAACTCCCCTTCGGGGACGCAGAGCAGGGTACAACGCGTCTTGACATTTGCATCTTGAAATGCAAGTGAAAGATACAATCCCAATCTGTGTATCCAGATGCGCCATTGTCACTGTCATCGGCTGTGGCTGCCGGCTGGCTTCCTCGTCGGTTAGAGCTCTCCGGGCGGATGATAAATGACGTCGATTCAACAAATTGCCGGCTCACACACACAGAATCCCAGAATCCCAGCCATTTGGCCAATTGAGAAGGATATCAACTCAGTCTATGGCCCACATACACACACCAAACACACTGCTGCCAACTCCAGAAGAAGGGGTTTCCCGACCTCCCAGCACCGCCCTCTGAGTTGCCATTTCGCAGTGTCTCAGGAATTAATTTCGGAGCTATTTTAAATATTACTTTTGCATAATGAAGCCTCGCCGACAGAACATCCTCGAACTGAGTTGAATCTTATGCAAATCAACTTGCAATTCGATTCGAAAAGATAACATGCCAAAGGGATTTCATAATTGATTTTAGGCCAATGAGTATTTATTTCAGTTTAGAGTTATATTTGGTAGTAAAGATACAGTACAGATATAAAGATACAGTACATAATATTATTTCTGATATATAATATACACAATAATAATACACAAATCATATTATTTATTATATAAATAATTTAAATGTAATATAGACAATATAAGTACGTTATCTTTTCTTCAAATCAATTATGAAATTCCATTGGTTTATTATATATTATATTTTTTATACAATATTTTATATTATTTATATATATACATAATATAAAATATATTATATAATATATAATTTTTATTATAATTGTATAGATTTGGTGGTAACTGAATATATTAATAATAATAATATATTTTCCTAAAAATTATGGTTTTCAATTTCAATAAATATAAAATCTTAAGATTAGTCCTTGTTCTTTGCCATATATTAGATACAATTTTTAAGTAACAAGGTTTATTACATTTAAAATATAATCTTAAGAATGTTTGATAAAATTGAAGAACTAAAAATGAATATTATTCTATTCAACTTTAGAGAAAATTATTATAAATTAAGAAAAAGTTATTATTTTGACTAATTTTCTTAAGCATTGCCAGTTAAAAGCATGCACAGTTGAGAGCCCCCAGAAATTATACAAATGTCAATTGCTAACTAGATGTAATTGATTTATTTATTTTAATTAATTATATTTATTATATTTAATAATAGTGTCAATAAACAATAGATTTTTTACAAATAAAACAACAAAACCCAATTAAATTCCCAATAAATCACATCGGTCTCCGAGTGTCGTACAAACCAGAGCTGCGTCATCCAGCCAAATCAGCGAGCTTTTTTCCGCAAGCCTCCAGTACTCCTACTGCCGATAAGTCCAGTTATCGATAGCCATTTGTTTTTGTTTGTTCTGTTTTGGGTTAATTTTTATTTTTCGCGTTTAAAAAGTGTTTAAAAGTGCGGTTTTTAGTGAAATGGAACTGCCGAAAGAGTTGTCCGTTGCGGAGATCCGCAACTACATGCTGGCGAACGACTGCAAAGTGACGAACCATGCGCTGGTCAAGCATTTCAAGAAATTTCTCACGCACCCACAGACGCAAAGTGAGTCACTTTGGGGGCTCAAGAAACCTGTTGAATCAGAAAAGTTTATTTTGTTAAAGAAGGGAAGTTACTAAAGCAAAATGCATCTCTTAATTGCACTATTGCAGATGAGGCTCGCAAGCGATTTAAGACCTACGTGACCCTGCTGTCCACGATCAAGAACGAGAACAATCAGAAGTTCTTGATACTGCGCAAAAAGTATGTGAACGAGTGTCCCACGGATGAGGTCGCCGAGCGGGCTGTGGCCGCCGCCTCCAGTGCCCCGGAGCCCTCGAGTCCCGGCGGCGCTTCCCTGAACCTTGACTCACCTTTAAGGCAGCCGCCGCCGTACAAGAACCCTCCGATGGTCACATCTCCGCCAGCGCCACCTCCGCCAGCTGCCACCGGAGTGTCCGTAAACAAGGAGCACCAGGAGAGCTACAAGGATTGCGTCAACGAATTCACGGCTGCCATCACACGCATCGATCCCAGGCGCCTGGAGAGGCAGGAGTCATCGAAAACAGAGGATCCGGAAGCCATTCCCCAGCAGGATATCGTCGCCACACGATCCAATTCCATTGATGAGGCCATGGCCAACAAGGAGAACATTCCGCGCTTCTCCTTCTCCTCCGGTGCCTCTACGGACAGCAGCTCCAACGACAAGCTGGAGCTGGCCGATAACACAAAGCCAGAGGGCCAAAGCGGCGACGGCAGCGGTGGTGATGCGACCGAGAATCCCATCAGCGTGAAGGAGGCCACGCGCAAGTTCAACCGGATGGCATCCGAAGAGGAGGCCAAAATCATATCGCCGCCAGCCAAGAAGAAGCCAGAGAAGGTGAGTGACGAGAACTGGTTTAAAGGGGCATTAGCCGTCATGCGGGTGCGGGTACGGGTGGAAGTGCGGGTGGTTAGGAGCCATTCTTCTCAAGCGTTCCATTTCCTGTGTGTCAGTGGGAAGATTCACCCGGGAGACAATTCAAAAATGCGACCTTTTTTGCACGGTTTTAGGTTGTGATTAATTATGGTCGCATTGCTATGAATATTTCCCTATTTTCATGAAAAGCTAAAGATGTTTTTCAACTTTTTATATTTAGAACTTGAACTTCAATGAAGGCCTAAACAGGGCCCTGTTATAAGCTAGTTTAATACACAGAAAGTACACTTAATAAGCCCTTACTCGCTGTTATTCCTCTACAAATCAGGGTTAGATTAGATCTGTGGGCCCTTGAAGCCCCGAGCAATTATTGTCAATGCATCAGTGGCTAGCTGGCCAGGCTGTCCCAGGCTTTTTTCGTTTGGGACACCTCAAGTGGAACTGCTGGCTGCGTTGGCTACGTTGGGTTACTTGGCTGGTCGGTCACCCAACTGTCTGTCAGTTCCCAGAGCCTTGTCACGAATTGCCACCAGCACAGCCCGGGCCAGCACACACAGCTCGAATTGAATAAATCCATTAATTTTATTAGTGGACAATATAAATGTAAGTCTCATAAAACTACATGCGCCTGCATCGTTCGTTCCGTTCGCTTTCTGTCCACTTTTTTTCTGTCCCCGCTGGAGGAGAACTGGCGAGCTGATGCCCGACATGTGTACGTACATGTGCGGACACATGTACTCCGATTCCGAATCCGAGTTCGAGCCCGATGTGTTTAGTAACTTTGTTCCATCAAACTGCCCATGCCGACACTTCTGGCTGGCACTTAGGCCAAGCGGGTGTTTGTTGTTGCTCCTCTGCAGGCTTTCCTTGTTCCTTTCCTTTTTTTATTTTATTTTTTTGATACCCCAAAAGCCTATTATGTGTACGTAGTTACACATCGAGGACAAGCCAAGAATGAGTTACGTGAGAAATTTTGTGTGGCCAATAAATGCATGCATGCCAAGCGAACACGTAAAAAAATCGAGAGAAATATAGCATGTATTTGTGAAATTAAATGGATATTTAGGGATTTTTAAGGTCACTGTTATTATTATAAGATCAAGCTGGATTGATTTCCAGTCCGCAAAAACCTTTTTTAATGTAACAAATATTAGTTGGAAGGAAAACCAGGCATCTTTCCTAGCCCCTCCTAGTTCCCAACTTCCCGAAAATGAAAGCAACTCAAATATCAAGCAAGGGAAGACCTTCAACACTTCAACTCATCGAGGAAATCCACTCAACTCCCGGAAGATAGATACATATATAATTTGTAGCGTGTTCGCTTCTTAGATTCTAATTTGGAAGTATCAATCTCGGGGAAAGGAGAGCGAGCATGTGGCCGTGGAATTTGTCAAGCGTTACGACGGAATCGTTTCTTAGTTAATGCCACAGGGCTATATAGTAGTGCAATTGGGCCCGAGTTGTCAAACAACTGTCAACCACTTAGGCCTGTCAATCACGCAATTTGGAGTTGAAACGAATATATATCCCCAGTGCATAAATCATCCGAATCTGTCAGCGAGACGGATGGTGTCATCCCTTTTGGAACATGCTTAGAGGAAGCTGCTCCTCCGCAGCAGTGGATGTACGTCAAACTGGGATTGTCAACGGCGAGGCACGTCAGATGCTATAAAATCCCACTAAAACATCGGGAAGCGAACTTAAGTGCCTATTTGTACAGACGTTCGGACATGGAAAAATCAAACTCCTCCTCGTCCTTATATATATGGGAATCTATTTCAAAGCATCACTGCCGGCGCAACTTTGATTTTCTCACGTATTTCATGTTTTCGGAGATACACTTCCCTTCAAATTACAGAAATTAACTTAAAATCCAAGGGAGATATGCTTCAAGAGCTTGGAAAATAGTTTTTAAGAGGCATAAATGAATATTTAGAGTAGTGATGGCCAGGCAATAGAATGGCATGTTAGAATTGCATTTGTGTGTGAGATATAGAACGAATAATATGTTTAGAATCTGCCGCAAAATTGCAATTTGCGGCACTGGTGCCTTGTTACCATTCGCGAGTCAGGGCTGTGGGCACCGCTGACTTAATATTTAGAGTGTCTAAGCGTGGAAAAAGTCCCAACTTCATTCCCTTAAAGACTATGAATTGCTTCGAAACAGTTTGCATAAGCTGGTTCCCTGTTTTTTCCCCTAGTCATTATTAATTTGTCTGAAACATGAATACAGCAAATAGAAAGGAAGGCTATCATCATTCACTTGATACCGATCGGGTTGATAGCTCTTATTTAGACCACTGCGGGATAAAGAAAGTATCTGACGGCGTTGTAAGCGCTTACAGCTTGTTAACAAATTGATTCGCTAACAAGACACACCATCATTCCGAATGGCGCCAACCGTCTTCACGCAATTATTAAAATTCAGTTGTAAACAATATATTGGGATAGGTTTGATGGATGCCCTGTAAAAGAAAATAACTAATCATCGCAAGGCGAAAAGAAAGTGGCGCATCATCTTGGTAGGAATTTCGGGTATGGATTCTTATTCATGGGATTTTTCCCGCCGTGACCAGTTTCCCAAAAACAAAACAAAAACTGGGGAGCAAGTGGAGTAGATCCATCATGATGAACCGTGAAATTTTGGCGTCGCAACTGTAATTGTGGGACCCCGCGTTCCAGTCTTAGCTGATCAATTAAATTCGTTTCGATCGTTTTTAATTAGCCCGATGATTTTGCATTTTGTGCGCTCACTCAGCACCGTTGTGCGCTGGCAAAGGATTGATTAATTTACGCCCCAAGAGCGGACTTAAAATGGTTTTTTATTTAAATAACTAATATTGATAGAAGTAACTTGAGTTTGTAACCAATTTTGATTGATGAAATGCGAAAGGTTAAGGGGGAAATACCAAATACTTAAGGTAATGTTATAGGAAACAAGTTGAAACTAATAAACAATTATTTTGGAAAAGGTTTTTTGGCCTCTTCGAATATTGCAATTCTTGGAATAAAAATGTTGCAAGAGCATGTTCCAAGTCAATATTAGAAAGGGATTTTTAATCTCTCACCTTAATCCGACTTTTACTTTATACATTTGAAATATACATACCTTTTTCAAGTAGCTTTTTATTACATTCTTAATTACTTACATCTAAGACTGAAAGAGACCCTTAATTATCTTATTTATTAAGCCTTTATTTTATTATAGATTTGTTTTTATATATCCTAAAATATCCATATTTAGCTGCAAAGATTAATTAATAAATTCTAATAACCTTGCACCCTTTTATGACAAAAATAATACTTGACAAAATAAGGACAGATATGCTAGTTTATTTAGTAATATATAGGAAAATAAACCCCTAACCCTCCAAATTAAAAACCCATTTTTACTGCCAACTAAAAGACCGAAAAACTAAATTCAAACTTACCCCAATGTCCTGGGTCCTGCGTCTCGTCTGACTCTAATTTAAGCCCCCGGCTCCATCACAAATATATACTTTAAAGCAAATCCCAACCCTGTTGCAGCATCAAACAGACCGCATATATATTCTTATTAAAATCGGAGGCACCTCGTGTGTCCCAGAATGCATATAAAGCTGCCATATCCGTCCCCGACCCACATTGGAATGGGAATGGGCGTGGCAGGGACGAACTGAACCCGTGGCGGCAAAACCCTTTGCATAAAACAAGTTGGTGAAACATGTTAACATAGCCAATAAGCAGCAATAGAAATTAGTTAGGCAAAGCCATTCTCATCACGGCCATGGCAGCCCACAAAGGACCCAATTAAAAATGTAAGGAAACAAACCAAAAGTTGTTATTGCTGTTAAACAACAACGGACTGTGTCCCGAAGCGGTTGAATTTACAACAGCAACAATCTCTCTGTCTCTCCGACCGACGTGGAGCGCAGTCACTGCCACACCCACAACCCACAAGCCATTCCCCTGCTCCACACACAACCCCCAGTGACAGAGTGGACGGATCCGGGGTCTCCGGACCCTGGAAATGGCAAAACACGACCATTTTGTGGGCATTCGCTCCTAAAGGTAAGACTCGCCGGGGCCAAACGTAAACACTGAAGGGACATGGCCCAGACCCAGGGACCCAGAACTCAGACCCGAACCCAGAACCCTGAATCCATGGCCAGTCCGCATCCAGACAAAGGACAACGGCCAGCTGTGTGATATAATATCGGGCATAAAGGGACACGGGACATAAGAAAACTGGCCAACAAACAAGCGATTGGGGAGGACGACGAGCGGCCCGGGCGATATATAGACAAGGGCAACTGGTGCTCAACCCCCCAAAAGTCCCTGTCCGGGACTCGAAGTTTGAGTTCGAGTCAGAGTTCCAGTCCTAGTTGTTGCTCTGGGTTTTTCCTAGTTTTTTTTTTTGTTTTTTTGCAAAAGCCATAAAAAAGCAACATACCATCGAATTGGGGTACTTGGGGGTGAATGCAGTCGAAAAAATATGCATTACTATTTTAATTAGTTAATTAATAGGTAAGATTATTAGATAGTAAAGGTTTTGTATAAGAAAAGTTCTTTTTAATTATATTTTTATTGTAAAATCCATTAGGAAGCATCTAATATTCTGTTTACTTTATATTGTTCTTATTTTCATAATAATATTCTTTAGAAAGGCTTTTATGTGTACCTTACTTTAAGCTCATGCTCCTAGAAAGATTTTATATGTTATTTTTTTTTTTTGAAAATAACAAAGGTAACTTTTTTATTATTTTTTTAGAGCTTTAAAACATATTAGTTTAGATAAACCTCCAATAAGACTTCCTTTTCACCTAAACAGTAACATTTTCCACAAATTTTATAATTTATTGACATGACTTCATAAGCTTCCAAGTGTCCATGTGATGAATGCACAATGGCGCATAAACGAGCCTTGAAGGTAGTTTCATTTTTTAATTAAATTCTATGTGCAAACTTGAGGTCCGCCAGTTAGGGGTGATTCCGCAAGATCTTTATTTATATTTTTCCAAGTGTGGTGGGCGGTTCGTTTGCTGGTTCGGCTCAGTTGGTTTGGGGCTCTGTTTTGGGTTGGGCTCTTTTGTTTAGCATTGACATGGCCACTTTGCCAAAGGGGCACTGCGTCTCAATGTTTGTGCTGCTCGGCGATGTTCTGCTCCTGTTTCTGCTCCTGTTACGCCTGTCGCCTTCCGACTCGCCTTCCAGAATGCCATAATACTGGGTTAGCTCAACTGCTCGGCATTTGCAAATGGCGACTTCCCTTACCTGGGAAAATCGGTGCACCGAATGCTGGCCACCGTTCGCCAGCCGAGGTCCGTAATTGGAAAAACGTGAGCACTCCGGGAGTCAAGTGGCGTGTAAATAAACGAGCGCAGGAGGGTGAGAGGTCCTGGCACGCGTTGTGCGCATCCTGCGGCAAAATGCGGCATTCAAATGTCGTCGTATTTATGAGCTATGTAATGTTAGGCTGGGATAATAAAGGCCTAAAGAGTGGGCGATGTTGTTCAGGTGAAGCTGGGACCGGGACCGGGAAGGGGGACTGCTGCACTCCTTGTTAGGGTCGCGAACATTACGCGAATGGATAATTAGTTGCCGAAAATGTGTTGCTCGCTCGTAAATATGAGGCACACATGTCGGCTGCTGTTCTTATTGTCGCGGGCACATGTGTTCGGAAAACCCCTCACCCATTCGCCTTCCGCCTCCGTAAATTCCCATCTCCTCGGAAGCCCCATCCCCCTAAATCATTAGAGGGCTCATTATCAACAGCCGAGTGTTGCGGGTGTGTGTATGGGAAAATGTAGACACCGCCCGCCCACCTTCTAGCATAAAAAACTCCGTAAATCAACGAACCAAAAAACAGGCAACTTTCTTTTGCCGGGAGATCCTCGAGAGCAAATGAAGAAAATACACATACACCCATCGCACTTTCTGCCTTAAGCACGCGCCTAATAAATAAAAATTATTACCTTCATAATTAGTGGAGGAACATGGCGATGGCGCCGTCGAATGCGTGAGCATAATTACCATCCAGCTTTTACGCCCGTGTCTCTTCACCCTCACCCTCGCAAACAACAAACACATCCCCCAACCGAATTCACATCCCCCAATATCTGGGTGCCATCCCATTTAGACACTCGGAAAAATACTGAAGGGGTTTAGCAACAGATTAGATAGGAGCGAAGTCTAGAATAAGAATTCTCAAGTACTTATTCTTGCTTTTGTTTTTACATTTATAAAATTAATTTTTAAAAAGTTTTCCTTACTTTTTTGTATATTGAAGTTATATGAGTACTGATTAACATTTTTATAAAATTAGATAATCTTTAAGATCACCATCTTTGAAGTTACTCCGGCTTCAGTTTATTTATTTAACAGAATTTCATAAAGTAACGAAATAATAACTATTTTCTTACATGCCTGGGATAAGCTAACGATTTTATATATTACAATATAATGCGTTAGAATTCTCAAGTACTTATTCTAGCTTATGTTTTTGCTTTTATAAAATGCTTTGAAATTTTCAAGAAGTTTTTCTTACTTTTTTGTAGATTGAAGTTATTTAAGTACTGATTATCATTTTTATAAAATTAGGTAAGCTTTAAGATCACCATCTTTAAAGTTATTCAGGCTTTGGTTTATTTATTAAAAATAATTTCATAAAATAACGAAATATATAACTATTTGCTGTCAGCGATAAGCTAATGGTAAAAACCATGTACATATATTATAATATTATAATGCGTTAGAATTTTTAAGTAGTTTTTCGTTGTAGGTTTTGTTTTATGAGTATTTGAAGAACGATTTCATATTTTTGAATTAATAACTTAATGTTTTTATAGAAATATTCTCGATTTTAATTGTTTTTAAGATCAATTGTAGCTCGGCATTATCTTCAGTAATATTTAAGATTTTATTATTTAATTTTTCCAAGTGCACTTGGGCCCCGCCTCCATTCCACAACCATATCCATATCCATAACCATATGCACATCCATCGGATGCCACACACAGGGATTGTGGGGCAATGTTACCCGCTCGCGAGTGTGTGTGTGTGTGTGTGGTGTGTGTGCGAGTTGGGTAAATTAGAATCGTATATTCCGGGAGGCGACGACTGTGTTGGCGTTAATGCTCTCAATGGGCTTTCTATGTTTTATTCCCGCTTCGTGCCGATGTTTTTCGTTTTTGGTTTTCTATATTTTTTTTTGTTTTTGGCCCGCCCCCGCCAAGTCGTAGACAAAGTGGCAGAAACATGCATAATTAATTTATGCCCCTCCGCAAGCTCACTCCCTCTCTCCCTCTCCGTGTGTCTTTCAGCAATTAATCGAGGAGAAGGACTCGCCGGAGGTTACACTGTCGCATCCCAAGGCTAAGGAGTGGATCGTCTCGATGGCTAAGGCTAATTACCAGGAGCTGGCCAAGATGGCCAGTGAGTTTCCGGAGCTGGTTAAGCTGCAGGTAAGCCACCGATCTTCTCTTCCTCCTAGACACTAGACACTAGCCACCAGTTTCCACCCACGATGTGGCACTAACAAATGCGACAAGTACGAACTATTCATAAGCATTAATTACGACAAATTAAGCAGCAACGCGTTGTTTTTGCCATGTCGAACAACACTTAAAAATGCGAGGAAAATATAATAACGACAGCCGAGGGACAGGGGCGTAGCAAAGCCGAGAGACGCGGAGAAAGGGGGGCGTTTGTCGCATAGCGAACAACTGGCAACTGGCAACTGGCAAGCAACGCCAGCCAAGGCGACAATTAATTGTGAAATATGTTTTCAGCATTTTTAGCACTTGTAGCGCATGTTAAGAAGTGGGCGTGAGCACCACTCCGTCGGCCATAGGCCTAACTATCGCCACATAGACATAGACATAGACGTAGACATAGAGACGGGAGGGTCCAGCCGCCATTGGACACAACCACTGACGAGTGAGTGATCCCCGGAAAAAAGCAGGATGAGGACAGAATACAAGCAATTTCCATTTTTATTCGCATTGCTTCTCTTAAAAATTTGCAAACATTTATTACTGTCTCATTTGTGTGCTGCAGCACACATTTTAAAATATAATAATTATAAGCAAAAGAGATCTAAGACATTACATCATTTTATGGTCTTATTTGTTTGTTATAAATATTAGCAATTAATTGAGTTATAGCTCTGCCAGTCATATTTATTCTTTAACAATATTTCTTATCTTTTCCAAGAGAGTTCTTAAAAAAGTTAGCTTTTCTAGCTTTTAAATTAATTAATTCTCTTAGACATGAAAATCCTTAGCATATTGGTCCGCAACTATGAGATACCCGGTACTCAAATCCTTGTGCATGAAATTACAAATTTGAATAGGCCAATGTTTAAACCAAAAAAGAATGTAACTGCTGAAGAAGATACTGATCATAAGATACTGATCATTATGTTGTTAATGATGCCTTCTTATTCTACTTCTTAATTTTAAACTACTTATTTTAATATATTTTAATTTCAACAATCCTTATATCTGAATTCTAAAAATAAGTGCACCTACGTTACAGAATAGACTTAATTTATAATTCTCGAATATTTCAGCTTCGCTTTTAGGGATCATATATGTACTTATTATTTCTCTGAGACAGCTAAGTTGATTTATATCCCTTTTTCAAAGCTTCACCCCTCGAAAAGAGTGTTTTAAAAATTATTACCTGAGCTTATTTAAGACAATGTTAATTGTTGGTAATCAAAAATGTTTTGACACAATGTCTGAATGCAGCCGCCGTAACTTATGGCGATGGAGAAATTTTGGTATTAAAGGATCATAAATAAAAGAGAACAAGAGCGGGATTTCCCCATAACTAGATTATTTATAGTGATGCGGGGTATATAGGGAGGGCACACATAACATATACTAGTTCATTCTCTATTAAATATTATAGATATTAAAGATCTATTTAAATTAATAAGACAATATAAGCAGTATAGGGTTTAGATAACCTAACCTCCAGGAGTTGGCTTAGGACTTTAATTACAATAAACTCTAGAACAGCGGTATTCCCTAGTCCATCAGGGACTAGGACTGTTTTTTACACTTATTTATGACATGCGTGTGACCCCACTCAAAAATTGGGGGAAAGGCAAACCCCAATGCCCGGGGGTCGCCGCAAATGAGACATGGAAAAATGGCTCCGCTCGCGACATCTCGGGATTGGTATGGCGGGGGGATTCGTGCGGGCTCTCAGTGTGAGAACTCAATACGATCCTCGCCAGATTTGCCTGTCCCACTGCCAGTGGCAGTGCCAGTGGTGTCTCTCAATTAGACGGCGTTTTCGGAGTTGCCCTGCCCGGGTATTTATGTCCCACATATCCAACCCGGCTGATACTGGGGCGTCGGCCCCGTTGCAAGATGATTTATGCCGTCCGCAGAGGAACATGGGCATGAGCATGGGCACATGGCCTCAGGGGCGTGGTAGCCGTGCTATCTGTGGTATATTATGAGGCCCCCGAGCGGACTAATTGCCGTACAAATGCACTGTTCCCGGAAATAATGAATTCCGCACACTCCGCTGCATACGCGTACATGTACGAGTGTGCGAATGCAAATCTTGAGGGCCATAAGTGCAATCAATTAATGAGCCAGCGCCCCCCGGATGAGCAACTGCCAACTGGCAGCTCATTTGCGGCGCTACCAATTCCTTGAATCACTGAAATCGCAACGAGACGGAAATAGCCATAAATCAGAGCGCGATTGCCACTTAACCTAATGCCTCAAGTTCCATCGGGAGGCCCAAAAAATGAACAAGAATAAGAATTAATTTCCTTTAATTTGCTGAATGAGTAACTTACGAAAAAATTGGCTTTAAAATGGGTATTTTTCAAGGGGTTACAAAAATTTTCAAAAATTTATTATGGTTATTTTCGAGATTTGTTTATTATTTAAGGCTTATAATATGTATCTAATATGTATCAATTATATTGACATTTTATGAAAGAGGGTTTCTGATAATGCGATGTCCAGTCGGTTGATTTAACCCACATAAATAGAGACTATGCACTCACCGAATCCATACTTGGGAATTTCAGGGACACTTTTATATACTTTTAATACGTTTTATGTTGGAAGGGCAGAGGGTTTATGGTTATAAATTAATTAATGGAAAATCAGTATAGACAAGACACTAACATTTACTTAAACATAATTTGAATTTAATATTTACCAAACAATATGCAATTAAATAAACATTTGCTCTATACATAATATTATATAATATATATATATATATATACATAATATTATATAATATAGTTTACTAACTATAAGGCTAATTAAATGCCTAATGATTGCAGTAAAACCACCAACATCTCTAAGGATTTTAAAATTCATAATTTACAGTGTTTATTTTAAATTAAATAATATTTTGTTAACTAGGAGCTTATTCCTTGCCATTGTAGACTTTAAAATAATATTATTCCCTCTCCACTGCCCAGAAATATGTTTCAAAGCAAACATAATATATTCCAAGTGAAATCTGCGACGGAACCAAAAAAGTTATGCTGATAGATTCATTTACACTTGTATGCCAACAACAGGATTATGTATTTACATAGTACACACTGTTCACACTCTCTCAGGCCGGCCATTTACATATGTACGCGTATGTAAATAAAGGGGGCGAGAACTGGGGGGGGAGACTCCAAATAAATATTCCCCAGTCATCGGGCAGCAACATGGCGAACGACGAAAAAATAAAATAGAGAGAAATATTTTTAATTTGAATAAGTAATTCGTACAACGGGCCAAAATCAAAAAAGAAACAACTCGAAACAAATGCGAAACAAGGAAAATTCAATTTACCCGCATGTCAAACCGAATTGCCGGCTAGGTCAAACACGTTGATGGATGGATGAAATGGATGGAATGGTATGGTTCGGAGTGGATGCATGGCTGGCGGAGAATATAGGGACCAGGGAGCAGGGAGCAGGGTGCAGGGAGCTGGGATGGGGTAAAGGCAACACCAACATCACGGCACCGGCAACCGTCGACAAGCTTAAATTGCAAAACGGTGCATGCTTGTCTATTTGGGGCGGTCCCACCGCCCCGGCCGAGGTCGGACGGACTGGACCGGCGGACGGGGAAACAATAGACAAACCCGCGCTCAGGCTGCGAAGGTCCAACCCACACGCACAGAGCGAAAAAATGTTTATTAAAATACGAAACAAATACACAAACAAGATAAAATTCGGGATGTACTGATAAAAAAATTGTATCCCAAGTTAGAATCAAATATAAAAGATATAATCATATATATATTTTAATTAATGGGTTGACGTTTATGGAAACTTAAATGTAGCATGGCGGCATGCTAAAGAATATGTGAAGAATGTTAAAACTTAACTAATTGTGAAAATTTAAGAGTATTGTCACTCTAGCTCTTATGTTCTCTGAGATCGAGGTGTTTTTACGGACAAACTAAAGAACGGACAAACGGACATGGTTAAATCAACTCACCTAGAAATCCCGATCAAGAATATATATACTTTATAGAGTCCCTGTTAATTTAGGAACTAAAAGAAAGATATTTACAAACAATTCCATTGTGTCCATTTAAATATAAATATAAAAAATTGTTAAAAGAGGTAGATGAACTTACACCTTTGGTCTACATAAATTAATAACCGAATCACAGTATCTTTAACAAATTAAAAAATTAGCTACAAATATTCGTAAACTCTAGTATTTTGTAGGAATTTTTTAAACCCAAAAACCAAATCAAACAAAAATTCTTGCCGTGCAGGACCCCGCACAGGAACACCTGAATGCGAAAAAGGAGCTGCTGCGGCAGGGAAAAAATATATATATGTGTGTATATAACCTGGTAAAAGTACACACGAGCCGAAGTTTTTAATTAATACAAAACTTGTAACATTTTATAAGCCGCTCGCTACTACATATTAGCAGCGGCCGGCGTTTTGAATATATGCACATACTGATACCTTCCGCCCATGTGGCTTCTATGCCCGCTCGTACAAGGGCATTCCATCAAGCCCTCTCCCCACCCGGCCATTTCCAAAAGCCGATCCAAAAACATTAGCCACTCCGGATTGGCTCTGGATATGGCCGTACGGATGTGAATGTGGATGTGGATGGCATGCCCAGGTGGACTATTTAACCGAATTCAAATGTGCATGTCCGTTTACACAGAGTCATGTCCATGACTGTGCATCTATCTAACCCGTGGTGCGGCGCCGGCAATGGTGACGGTGTCGGTGTCGGTGTCGGTGCCGGTGACGGTGCCATGTTGCCAGTGCTTGATTGCTGATGTCGTATGCCAGAAATTTAATTAAACTTGGGATACAAAACAACCTCAAGCGGCTGGACAAGCCCATATATGCATATGCGAGTGTGCGAGTGCGACTGCGAGTTTGTAGCCAATCATCAAGGCCCAAATCTTAGGCTTTTTTCATTACTAAAAGTCAAACCATACTAATATTTTTATCTACATTTTTAGCGTCTTCTTTTAATTGAGTAATACCCGTGCAAATCACATGAAGTGTCTGGCCAAGATCTAAGGAGGAGCATCTTCAAAGTCCGTCTGCAGACACTCCGCACATCGTGACCATGAACTTTTCAACAGGTCGTCCACAGAGGCAATAAAACGTCTGACACCTTTGACAGTACAGTAGTCTCGGCGGCACACTTGGATATATATATATCTATATAGATATATGTGTCCATGTTGCAACACTCCATTTCTATGTGTGTCAGCGGCGTTGGTGGCGCCGCCGAGCTGCCAAGTGGCATATGATTCCCTCCCGGATGAGATGGAAACATCAAACCGAACGGCGGCTTGTGTGAAAGACACTAGGTGGAACTGGGGTGCATCATTAAGTTGAGGTGACAATTCAATCAGCAATCCGGCGAAACGGCTGCGTCGGCTGTCAAATGAGTGAAGCCTTTCCAGAAATCAAATCAAATGTGTTTACGACCCGCCGTCCGTCCGCCACGTTGGTGGCTCCATTTTATGTCGCTGCGCAGCTATTAAATTTAATTAGAGCTCTGTGTCGTCGCTGCCGACACATGACGTGGTAGTGGAAGTGGCCTAAAACGCATAAATGTCATCAAAATATTTCCCTGAACGGCGACGTTTCCCCGCCGCTTTATATATTTAGTTATTCTGCAGTTTAGAGTTCAGCCCGGTGTCTCGCTGGTGGCAATACTGTCGGTTGACATGCGAAAGGATTTCCCTTCTGGGAAAGAGCGGGGCTCTGGCTGTCATCCGGCCATCGCCACTGATACACTCACTTCCAGACATAAACCCCAAATTTAATGGTCGTTGTCGTAAATAGTCTTTGAAGTCACTCCTCTGATTTGGGTCAGGAGCTTTCACTGCTAGTTGGTTGGCTTTTTAGTCCTGGATTAAATTGCAGGGATTGGAGGGATTGGAAATATTGCTTAGTCAAATTTTATTATAAATATAATATACTTAACGGGGGCTCTACAAAATATTTTGTACAGAATCCGGTTCATTTATTAAGACATTACTTAGAAGGGTTACTAACAAGAAGTTATTATTATATGCTAGATGTTTATATTTATATTTATATTTAATATGCTAGATGTTTATATTTAAGCAAAATGCTATTTATTTCTAGTTTTTTAAAGGTAAAGTGCGCAAATGAATGTAATTTCCTTGTTACCTACTACTCATTTAATTAAAAACCAATCTAACTCTTTAAAAATCTGTAAAAATACTACAAGATCAGCTCATAAGTTCAGTTTCCTTGATGTACCATTGAAAACAATGGTATATATTTTATATATATTTTATTATAAATAAAATATACTTAACGGGGGCTCCACAAAATATTTTGTATAGAATTCTGTTCATTTATTAATGCACTACTTAGTAGGGTTACTATTAGTTAACAAGAAGTTGTTAATATGCTAGATATATTTAAGCTACAATTTAATTAAAACCCAACCTAACTCTTTAAAAATCTATAAAAAATACTACAGGATGAGCTTATAAGTTGGGATACCATGATGTGCCATTAAAAACATGAGCTACTGTCCACTCCTACAGAGCCAACTGGCATCCTTTTCGAAGTGACGATTGGCCAGGACCGGACTGAACTGGCGTTCCATTGCTGGAATTCGTCTTTATTATTACGAGTATCCCTGTGGCATTATTGGGTGGCGCTGTTGGCGCCAACATCTTGCACGTTCCAACGGATGTCTTGCCGGGCAGAATGTGGCCAGAATCACCTCTACACGGATCCGAGCTGCCTGCCGATTCTCCACAATTATTGTCATTCACAATTACTGGTTGGCAATTTGGAGCTCCAACCGAAACCGAATGCCCTACACTCTGTCAGCGAATCGAGCCTTAATTGAATGTAGACAGTGGTCTTGCCATTAAGCCAAAAAAAACGCTGAGGCGGTTATGACCAATGCGGCGATGTAATGCAAAGCCAGCGAAGAAACTGTTATGACCATTAAGGAGTTACTCGGGCTAAGAGAGACTTTAGCGTGTTTGGCTCCGTGACTTGGGGACTGGAATTTTTATTTTTGTGCCATCCGAAATCGGCGACATGTCTCGAAAACTCGAAAACGTGAAACCCGGCGATGCTGGCTGCTCCTCTCGAGGCTCTCGAGTAGGAGGCTCGACGGTTCGACGGTCCGACGGCAAAGTAAAGTGTCAGCAAAAACGAAATTGAGCTTATCTGTAAATGCATCGGCGGGAGTTCGTCCAGACTGAAGACGTCCTGTGCTCGCCGGCGACTTGATGCAATCGTGCAGTCGTCAAATTAGCGACATTCGAAAAACTTCCCAGATAACTACTACGAAAAGTCCCAAACGAAAGGCCCGGCTAAGCCAAATAAACCAGCAAAAAAAATGGGAAAATAAGAAAATAAAAATAAGACAGAACCTCGGGAGCCTGTGGCCTGTAGCCTGGACCGTGTGCATTTTTTTCCTGCCACAGAACCCACCAGAGATCTGTCACAGGCCCAAAGATCGGGGAAAAAACCAACCCGAAAAAAGAAAGAAATAAAAACAAAACCCGAAGGAAACAAAGCTTTTGGTCCACGATCATTGAGTCCGTTCTACGTGATTTATTTGCTGCCTCAATTGAATTGTTTTGTGGCTGTGGTGGTTCCAGCCTCGAGTGGGTCCTCTGGCCGGGACTCTCCAGCTTCCGCGGAGCACCTACTTTCGCATAGTCAATCAGCAATGCGATTTCTATGACTTGATTGACATTTCATGAGCCGGTCAGGGACATCCATTTGCCGCGGTCGCCGCCAGTCGCCAAGGAAAATAAAAAAAAAATTAAATAAGTTAAGAGAACAATGGATGTGTGGCAGACAAAGGAGAGAAGGCTGGAAGCGTCAAAGTCATTGGGACGATCATCCCGACTGATGATCCGCTGACAATTCCCAAAACGACAAACTCAGGCGCCATGTTAACCACCAAGAAGTCCGGCAGACAATCGCCTCGCCTGGCCGCTGACGAAGATGGATTCCCGATCTGATTGACCGGCCCGGCCTCCGAGTGACCATTGTTCCTCCAGTTCCTCCAGTTTCTCCAGGTTCCTCCCGATCTCAGACGATTACAATCGCCCGGGAAGGCGATTGCCAACGCTTTGCATTTTATTAAACACGATCCTTTTGATTATTACGCCCCGTTTTGATGGCCCCGGATCCCGATCTGCGATATCGGTTTGATGGAGGTCATTGCTGCTATATTTGGACATGCAACTTGTCACGTTTAATGGCATGAACCGGCCGAATAGCGTGTGTGTGGGTCTCTTTACACAAAAAAAAAAAAAGGGTTTCTGTTTTTCTGTACACTTGGGAAATTTATATAATTTTTATATATATTTATATAATATTTATATAAGTGCTAGGTATCCTTAGGGATTTGGGGAAATCAATTTAAATAGGCATTCTAAATAATTAAATTACCGAAATCTTATTGTTCAAGGATAAGCCACTTGGAAACTCTAAGATATATTTAAACTAAACCATTTCCTTTAAGATCAGATTGTAGGAACATTCTTTACTATCCTATATTTATTCAGACATTAAAACATAATTTTCAAAAGTAAATCCATCAATCTCTTCCACTAAAACTTAAGAAGCTTTAACAGAATTCATTGTTCCCATTGTTTAAATTAATATTTATTGACACTTTCGGAAGAATTCAAAGCCAGTCGGTTTCTGGAAGCCAATTTAAAGTTCCAGTTGCTTAACTATCAGTTAGTAGCCACAAGATGGCTGCCAGTTAAGAGCTAACTCTCACATGAGCTGCTGCAAGAACGTATGCTTTAACTGACAATTAATCTATATGATAAATATTAGCCAAACATTGAGAAATAGACCCTTTGTTTATCAAGTAAATGTTTTAACTGACAGTTAATCTATATGATAAATATTAGCTAAACATTGAGAATAAACCCTTTTTTTATCATGTAAAATTTAAAATCGAATTAATATTTGGTAACAACAAAAACTGAATATATTCCTAGCTTATCGTTTGCATTTTTTGGTTTTGAACTCTAATTTTTCTGAGTGCTCCAATATCGGCGAGTGAGTGAGGGCAACGGCAAAGCAATCAACGCCGATCCCCAGCAAACCGAACGTATGTATATTGATTAGCTTTCGCCTTGGGAGAATCCGTGTTCCTGTCGCAGGCAGTGCCACCGTTCCATGTACTAGCGCCAGCTACCGATTGCTGATTCCCGATCCCAGTCCCAGTCCGAGTCCCACTCCCAGTCCCAGTCCCAGTCGCATATGCATTCCCATTCCCAATCCGGATGCCTGTCAGCACCAGAGGGGCCTGCAAATTTGTCAATACGTATATGCCAGCGCTGCGCAAAGGGCTCGCCGGGTCATAAATTGTGCAAAATAAATATGAATAATACCGCACTGACCACCGCCGCGTCCTCGTTGGATCCTACGATCCAGAAATCGCCGGCGGCCGGGACGGGAACCCCACACATTGTTCCGTATACACCTCGCACAAAAGGAGGTGTTGCCTGGTTGTTATGAGTTTTTAAATCCGACTAAGCCCACTCGCCAACATTTATTCGAATTTAATCGATTTTTCAAATTGACTCCGCGCACTCGCCGGGGCCGCCGCCATATAGTGTAAACCCAGTACAGAAATCGCTGACCGCCCATCGGTCCGCCCATATTGGTTTTGCCTGTTTGTTTATTTATTATTCTTTGTACTTTTACTTCTGGGAGATAAAAAAATAAACAATTATTTATTGCCCCTATCCTGTCGACGCACCGTTCTTGGCTAACCGAGTGAGGCCTATTCTTCGACTGTGGCCAAAAAGTAATTAATTCGCTAGGATGGAACGCGTTGAAAGAGTACAAATGAAGGGTTAATTATTTGGGAGATCGTTAAATAAAGTTATATATCTCACAAGCAGAGAGCAGAGAACTTTTAGGGGCCTTTTTAAGACAGGTGAGGCTTTAGTATATATATATAGCAAATCACAAAATGTTTAATATAACTTTACTTACCTTTGAAGTGGCTTAAGTGGCTTGTAAAATCTAAATTAAATTAATTTAAAAGCCCTTATCTGCTTTTGTGGCTTCCTTAAAGTCTTACCCTCTGCATATTTATTTCTAAAAATCTCTCAACAATTACATAATAGTTTGAAACAATTGAAGTGGGACTCATTCCTGGGCCCACTCCCCGCCAGGGAAGGGTGTTAAATTGAACAGGGACTCGTGCATAATTAATGAGGGAACCAAGGCAGGTGTGCTGGATGCGTAGGACGACAGGCAACCGTTGCTGCTGTCAAACATGATGACAAAAGATTACAATTCGCAACTTGTGGCAGTTGCTGCCGACCCAAGATTTCCGATGTTAGACTGGCAGGCAGGCAACATGCTTAAAAATTTACATAAAACTTCTGATAATAGTTTTCCCTGCGCCCTCTGGAATTGCTGCTGCTCCTCCTCCATATTTCTCCATCTCCCGCTCCTTGGGCTTGGGTCTGGGTCCATCCTGGGTTCGCACGTTACCTAAAATCCTGGGACTGATGCTGCGATAGCGACATCATAAATTACGAAACTAAACTTTGTGCGAACGGGACGAATGCAGATGGAGAGCTGGTGATGAGGACGATGGGACTGAAGCTGGGACCCGGGGTCTCCACTCTAAAGCTGGAGTTGGGGTTGGATTTATAAAATACGAAAAAAAGAAAGACATGCAACGGGTCGCGATCGCACAGACTCCTCTGAGGAGGAGAAGGAACCTCTGCAAAAAGGCCGTGGTACATTTTTGGGCTGAGTGCAATTGCTTGTCAAACAGAAAAAGGTTACGTTGCCCAAAAAGCCAAAAAATAACAAATAAAAAATCAAAAAGGCAAAAACTCCGCCTGGCCAACTATGCAAAATAACTCTGAAATGGTCCCAGAAATAATCGAATATCAATTAACACGATTTATAAGATTTTTTCATACTGGTGTAGGTCTTTGAACTTATTATGGTTATTGTTATTATTATTTTAAAGAGTCCAAGTCCCTCCAGTCTTCCAATATTTAAAGAGTACATTTGCGCCTGTAATTCCCAAGTACGAATTCAGCATCAGCAGAATCATCAATTTAATTTTCAGTTTTCTGTAATTTTTATAATAATGGGAAGTAGAAAACTAAAACCAAATAGTTTCCAATATTATTACATCAAGTACATTTTGTAGACAGAACTTTTTTAGTTATTTTTTAATAATCCAACAATATATTTATATATATATCCTGATTGCTCGCATTGCCATCGCTTTTCAGTTAATCATTGACGCAAGCCTTAATATCAGTTGCTTTATTTAAGCATTCGCCAATTACTCAATGGCCGCTTTATCGGGAATTCAATAATTAATTAGCAAAATTAACAAACGATTACGGAGTCGTGGTCGGCGGTGGATTGCGGTGGAGCCCGCTGCCCGCTGCCGGAGCACGATTCGCGAAAGGAGCCAAAGGAGCAAAGGAGTCGCGACGGCCGCGAATAACAAAATTCTGTTAGTCACGCATGCTAATCTTCGTGTTCTCTCAAAAACTGGCAACCGGTGAAGTTGGCAGCACAAGTTGCAAGTTACCAGTTGCCAACCTTAAAGGCGGCAGCAGCGGAAACGACAAGGCCAGCAGCAGCCGTCGACGGTGGTGGCCAACTTGGAGGAGAATGGTGGATGGAGGATGGAGGACGGAGGATGGAGGATAGAGGATGGAGAGGATCCACCACGCTATCGATACTGCATTGTTAGGGCCCGAAACAAATGATTATGGCGGGGCCTATTTGGGGGGAATCGTGTCGTCTGGGCAGGAGCCACCAGTCCCTCCGATCTTCTGGGGGCACTCCTTCGTGAGCCTGTGTTGGGTCCTGTTTCTGTCGGTCTGTCGGTCGGTCGGTCGGTTGCCCAATTGCTGCCGCCGCGGCTTTACTATATGCCTAGAATAATTAAAGACGCTGCCACGTTTTTGGGTTAATTATGCTTGCTGCCCAGCCAAGGGACACACTGAGACAAAAGTAGAGAACTATTATTATTATTACATTAAAAGATAAGTCATAGTAGCAGAAATAAGCCACCTTAGAGTCTGTAGAGGTTAAAAGTGCATCGTCTTTGAAGTTTATATTCAAATGATAGATTTGTAATAACTAAAGCTTTTTCTTTTTTAATCAAATATAATGTAATTTAATTGTTTATTTTTAAAGAAGTGCTATCTAACATCAGAATGCCTTCCTTACTTCCACCTCGACTTCATTGAAATGTTTTCTGCTGAAAGGTTTTATTTTTTAGGGACTCCAGGCTATAAGTTTTTCCCTGTGCCCAGGGCACCATGTTCAGTGGTTCAAATTAAATACGCCATTTAATAAATATGGTGGCCATTATCGGATAAGCTTCTGGATCTTTTACTTAAACATGTCACTTCGCATTAATCTGGACTCTGTCCGGGCCTGGCGGCGATCCGGCAACAGGTAAAGCCAAGGAATGGAGGAGAACGGATCCAGACTGGGGGCCACACGCAGCGCCTGATGTTGTGATGTGATGTTCGCATGCGCAACGCCAGTGGCTGACCTGATGGACTGACTGGTCGGGTCTCTGGTCGGGTCTCTGGTCTGGCTCACCTCGAGCCGGAGCCGCGCGAGACCTGAGAGGGCTGGGATCTGGGATCCGGCATCTGCGATCTGCGGCCCGAGGTCTGGGGCCTGCCACAGAATCGAGATTATCATAAATAATGTGGAGTAACAGTTCCACGCGCTCTCAGCTACTAGGAGCTGGCCGGGCCATGCCCATTTGTTGCACGTTCCACGTTCCCAAGTTGATTTCCCAGAAAGGATGAGGAGATGAGGTCACTGTGGCCCGCTCTGTCTTAATGACGTCTAATTTGTCATCGTTGAGGAACTAATTTTTTAGCCCGCTGATATAAGCCCAATAGAGCGCTACCTGTCTTGAACACGAACGGGGTCCGAACCGAAGCGAGCCGAGATTTCTGCGTAAGTTACGAAACCGCGGTGGGACCCTCGAGTTGGTCAGGGGACTGGGGATGGAGTATTAACCCAGTACTATATATAAACATACGATGGAGACGCATTTACATACCCATAGTTCGTGGAATATCAAGTATTTCCCTTTAGTGGCTTAAAAGGAAACCCAAAACCAAAAACCAAAACCCAGCCTGCGATAAGATAAAGCTCTTTTCTGTTTTTTTTTTTTTTTTTTTGCTTAAACAAAATTTTCTCTGTAATTTTAAAAGGGCCTCTGGGGGTAAAAATTTAAAATGCGGTGTGAATACTATCTGGTGTCTGTAATTTGACAATTTATTTTATGATGATGCAGCCACCGCAGCTAATTTACATTTTTACCTACAAAATGAAAACATTTAATTCAAATTACGCATTTGTAAATTGCAGATTTCTCAGAAGGTTGGCTTTTTGTGTTAAACTTTTTTGGTTAAAGCCTTTTGTGACTTTGTTAATGGCATTTTAAGCTGATAATAATAATTCACAAGGCTTTAAAAGTCATATTTTAGAGTGACATAGAGTTGAATTATTTAATTATATATTGAGAAGGATTAATTACAATTGGGATATCATAAACAACTAATTTATATGATTCTTGAAAGAAAAATAGATAAATATATTAAAACAAACAAAAAACTCAGTTATTATGTATACTTTTCATGTTTATTACCATTATTAATTCAAATGAGCTATATAAAATTATAGAAAGTTCATGGAGTATCCCAATTAATTTGCGCATATAAAACTATGTTTCGACAAGCTAACATTTATTTAACATGACTATTTAAAAATTTACAAAAATATAAAAAAAAAGTTATCTAAAAATGCCAAGGCGAACCTTGACAGATTGTGCAAATATTTACTGAACTTCGAACTTATCTTAAGACTGAAGGTTAACAGACAAACATATTTTCCCAAGACGCGTCAAAGTTGGAAATATAATTAATAATAATAATAAATTATAAAAGGCTTTGAATAACTTTACTACTACCGTCAGGAAAAATAAGTAAATCATACAATAAAGTTTCAACGAGACTGAACATTTCTGTTATTATAGATAGGTAAATATTGATACAAAAATTATAATAATTTTATAAACAGTCACACAAGCTCTTATATACTATAAAGTACTTAAAAAGTATTTAATATTGCCAAGTTTTCTATAAAATAATCAATAGGATCTAATCAAATAAGTTCTTGAAATATTGTAGATAATTTAATTTAGTAGCGTTCCTATTGAAGTACTATTATCGTTCTATAAACTATTAATATAATATTAGTTCCTTATAATTTAATAGTTTACAGAACTATAGTAGTACTCCGATAAATAAGTGCCTATAAAGAAGAGTCGCTGAAGTTTTCATGTGAAGATAAAAATAAGACTCTTAATAAACTTGCAGCATTCATCGATGTAGCTTTTCCATGACTTAAATCAATTAAAATACTGTCTAAAAACAGTTCAAGGTTTAACTAATGGAAAACATAATAGTAAATTTACCTAAAAAGAAGGCTTTTAATTTTTACAAAGAATTCAATACTAAATTGCACTATTTAAAGCATAAATGCAGCTCCATTTTCGGAGCATTACTATCGGCCTTGTTCTGGATAGGAAAAACAAGATATATTATAAAACATAATAGTAAATTTACCTAAAAAGAAGGCTTTTAATTTTTACAAAGAATTCATTACTAAATTGCACTATTTAAAGCATAAATGCAGCTCCATTTTCGGAGCATTACTATCGGCCGTGTTCTGGATAGGAAAAACAAGATATACCCCGCCGCAAATTGGCTAAGCGGCGGCGAGTAATGGTGGCAGGAGGGAGGTGCATGTTCTACCGATTAACATATCCGGCGCTATACCTGTGCACATTTGTACAGAGCCACAAACAGTCAGTTGGCCTTTATATATACGAGTGTTGCCTCTTTTTTGTAGCGTCTGCCTAGCGCCATGTGATTGTCTGGCTGCATGTTCGCCGGCCATATTAATAATTTTCGAGGCGCTCTTTTTTGATTTAGGGAGCATTTAAAGCGTGAACGACTGCATCAATAATTTCGCTTGCAATTTTATTGTGCATAAATTTCATTAATTTATAATTTTGGCCGTTGCCGGGCTGCTGCGGCTAACATCCGACCCGCTGATCGCAGTTCGCAGTTCGCTGTTTGTTGCTGGTTTGCTGTTGTTTTTCTCCTGTTTTTTTTTTGCTGTTTCTTGTGATTTCTGGTGCCTGCTGCCTCCGCGCGGGGCATGGAGCATGTTGCGCCAATGTGTTGCGCGGTCCGTCGACTGGGGCATAAATTATTTTCCGTAGTTTTGGCAGGCGCCCGATGACCGCGCGCTGCGTAGATCTCGCGATTTCGCGATTGCGCATGAGGTGAGGGTTATTCATTTGCCTGCGTAGTGGACTGGCTCCATCCCCGGCCTCACCACCACCACCAGCACCAAGCACCAAGATCCAGCTACAGCCACGTCTCGATCCCCATCTTCACCTTGCATCTCCAGGGCCTGCTCCTCTTCGGCACACATCTCTGACCGCCTGTGCCGAAACCCAGGCACTGACCAAAATATCATACTACTAACCCAACTTTGAGTTAACTCTATAAATTAATAGAGATTAAAGTTAAAAAAATATTACTTTTACTTTACTCAATCATATAAATAGTATAATTTTATTGAAACAAGTTGAACCCCTTTCATGAGTCACTTTCACTTTATTCAGTTTAATATTAATAGAGATTAAGTTAGAAAATTATTACTTTACTAAATCATATAAATAGTATTATATTATGGGAAGAAATTGAACCCCTTCATGAATCAATTCAGCTTAATATTTTAATGAAGTTCTTATTATTCAATAATAGAGACACCTTAGTATCCATTTTAATGATTTTTTATTTTCCTTAAAGAAGTTAAAGAAGAAGTTGGAAGAAGTTGAACCCCTTAATGAGTCAATTACACTTTATCCAGTTAAATATTTTAATCAAGTTCTTATTATTTAATAATAGACACACCTGAGTATCCATTTTAATGATTTTATATTTTCCTTAAAGTTGATTTAGCTTTCCATATGAGGTATAAGCTTATAAATTACTATTTATATCAGAAATCTATCTCTTAAACATATAGTATAATTGACAGCTCTGGATTGGAAATCAGAAATAATGAAAACCACCTTCAAATATTATTATACCTTGATTTATATTAATAGTTTTCCAAACTTATAGGGTGTATTGTAGAAAATACTCAATTGTTTGAGTAAGAAATATAACGAAGTGGCTATAAGTGATATCAAAAATAGCTTAATATTTTTATAATATTGCATAGAAATTACTATGAGTAAAAAACTACCTATTTAACTCTCCGATTTGGCCGCACTGGTGCTTTGTCTACATTCCACACATACTGTGCATGTGCATTAGCTGACTCGCAAGGCAGGACTTTGGGCATCCCTGATCTATGCTTTGCAGCAGAGCTATAGTAAATCGATTCAAGGACGAGTTTAGGCGTTCCATAAGCTCCCTAGATTTTCTCCGAGTGCACACACATTACCGATGTGGCTGTAGGAGTATCTGCAAATGTTCACCGGCCGGAAAGTTGTGGTTGTCGGATATGCTGGGGCGAAGAAGCTGCAGGCTTTCATTGAGGAACTCGCGATTATGCTCGGACTGGAGCTTATGCTGGTTGTACTCCGACTCGGGACTCGGCAGACTCGGATTCGTATTCGCATTATTCGAGTATTTGGCCGGATCAGAGAGCCGAGAGTCCTGCAGAACAGCGAAGGCCAGGCCAGTCCAGGCCAGGCCAGGCGGCGAGCCCGGCATGTCGCCTGCAAATGTCTTCGGTTTCTGGCCGCGCAGTTAATTATAAACGCTTGGACATTTTCGCTTGACTTGCAGGCAGTGCTCCTCGCCCCTCTCGGTTTGTTTTCATTTCCAGATGCAGATTACATTATGATTTATGCAAAATAGTAAATGCGTCTGATGGCAACATGCGCCAGCTGCCAGACACGAACTCGGGGCTCCTCATTGGCCATGTTCGAGTGCAGCCATCGCGATCGGCAGGGAATCGCAATTGGTTTCGGAATTGGAATTGCAGGGATAGAAGTATTGAAATTAGAGGATGGACAACCAATGCCGAATGCCCAAATGGGATCAGAAGCCGGAGCAGGAGTATTTAGCTCTTCCGCGACTTTTATTCGAGGCCAATCGTAAAACGACGTCTAACTGGCCGCCAATAAATCAGGAGCGCCATGAAGCGGCCTCGTAAAAGTGCTTAAATTAATCATCCCGAATGTGTGTCCCAGGGTTTACGATGCGGCCCTGTGGGGCGTCGCCCGGAGGGAGCAACAGGTTGCCCCCGCTAAGCGCCATCCATCCCGATCATAGGCACCATAAACTTGGCCTTAACTGCCCCAGGGATTGCTGGCATTTTGCATAACGAGACGTGTATGTCCGGCTAGCACTATCTGTGTATCTGTATCGGCATCGGTATCTGCATCTGCATCTGCACTTGTATCGGTATCTGCATCTGCATCTGCTTTCGGAACAAGCCCTGGCCCTGTCGTCGCCGGAATGGCCAAGAGGAAATGGCCAAGGCGCTTTATTAAATACTCACTTTGATTTACTGGTCCAACCCGGACAAACGGAAAATTGCACATGAAATTGCATTGTTATTACATGTTTGGGTCAGCGCAAATTAAATTCCATATATATATATAGGATATTCCATATAGAAAAGCAATCTGCCCCGTCCCGTCTGTATTTATTTTACAGAGATCGCGTACGTGACAAGATGGGCCGGGACAAGATGTTTAACAGCGAAAATGTGGTGCAAGTTTCCTGGACACAGCGAAGAGGCATCCAGGATCGGGACAGGATGGGGGCTCCCCGAATGCACTCAGAATCGCTATTAAATTAGTTTAGTGGCATTTAACTTAATCGCCTACAAGGGAGTTAAAATTTCCCGGGTTCGGTGTGGTGTGGTGTCTGGTTTCTTGGTTTCTTGGTTTCTTGGTTTCTTGGTTTCTCGGTTTTGAGCTTGAGTCTCGATGCCAAAAATTGGGCGGACGTGATTCGATTTTAAAGAAGCTCAGTGGCCGCCTGATGATGGCAACAAGTGCTTTCGCCTTAATATCTTTGAATAGGCCACTCTCTCGGTGATGGCCCTTTTGGCAGGCAGCACGGCATTAAGGCCTAACTGCTCACGTCATCGCCCGATCCGCTGGCCAAATTGAGTTGTGCATCAGAAAAAGCGACGGGTCCCCGGGGAAAATGCAACTGAACTGCATCGTGATGTCAGCGATGTGATACCGCGCTGCAGCTACTCCAGCTACTCCAGCTACTCCTGCTCCTCATCTGGCTCCTTCTCCCGATACCGATACCGATATTCCTGATGCGTATGCCTGCTTAGTCCATATTCTTTGCATAAATCTCACCGATGTCCCCGCTCGGACCGGGGCTTGTAATTAAATTGCGACACGAGGCAGCTAATGGCGCCACAACATAGATTCGCAGCAAACAAGCAGCCAACATATGCATACAGACATGCACTCGGAAAAATAATCAAAAAAAAATAAAAGCATACAGACATGCACTCGAAAAAATAATCAATAAAAGCTTGGAGGGAAACTAGAACTTAAGAAACACTCATATATTTAATACCTAAGATATCCAGCGCAGATTTAAATTTTCAATCGATTGAATAACAATTTACAATTTAAAATATTTTACAGCGTACTCTTACACATAGTTTTTTAATTGATTTAAAATCAATTAGAATTTTTGAGCCTCTCCTAATAGGTAAAGGTGTCGAGATATCAACAAAAAGGAGATGATTTAAAATTCAGTCCAGGTGAAAGGAAATATAAACTATTCAAGCTCAACCTCACGAAATGCTGCACCATGATACGTGATCTGGCTAGGCTTAAAGTCCAAAAGAATTATAAATCGATTAAAAATCTATTTCCTTAGATTTCGACCTATAAAATGTTTTAGACATATTTTTAAATGATTTTAAATCTATAGGAATTTTTGAGACACTCTTAATAGGTCTTAATGTGACGAGAGATCAAAAGAGAGTAAAAATTATTTAAAATTCCTTCTATAAGTGAAAGCAAAATGACAGCCCAGCTTCTCAAACTCAACCGCACGGAATGCTGCACCGTTGAAGCAAATAATGCTGTAAGCGGAGTCCTTTTACGCGATCTGAGGTGATCTGCTTGCTATTTATCAAACTATATTCATCATGCAAAAATCCTCAAAAATCCCCAGACCATGGAACACCTTTTCACCCTTGAAGTGCACTCAAAAACCCAGATTTTTTCGCCAAGTGCACTCCCAGAAAGCCGGCCAGGGAGATGCTCATGACAAAGCGACGGGGACACGACCTCAGCGTACAGGGCACGTTTCTCAATGAAATTCCAGACCGCTCTCGTCGAGCGTTTCTGTGTGTTCCCGAGCGTTGTCTGCCCCGGTCATCAAATATCGGACTGGGAACTGGCGCTGGAGTCGGAGTCGGAGTCGGAGTCGGATGAAGTCGGAGATGGGAGCCACAAAAAGCACTATGCTACTTGGGCGGCGGCGACACGAAATGAGCGCCTGCAGTAGCCACCGCGGTTAATTAATTCTGCATGAAATTTAAGGTTGTATTTTTTTCCTTTTTGTTTACATATATGGCGAGTCATTGTCGCCGATGAGACGCTGGCCAGGATGTTGGCCACGTTGCTGCACGTCCACAGTCTGTGGATCTGGATCTGTATCGGTATCGGTATCTGGATGTGGATGTGGCTGTGCCTGTGGAGCTGCCTGTGTCCCCCAGTGCTTGCTAATCAGCCGCACCTCATCACAGTCGGACGGGCAAATCAAGTCATTAAGTTTAACCAGAGTGCCAAATGGAGCAAATAATGCTGCCAGCGGCCTCCTCGTAGCTGGGATGCCCGTCGTCTTGGGGGTTCGATGGCGGCGCAGAAAAAATCTCTCAATTAGTCAAACAATTAAGTCAGCTATCGATCCCAACTTGAACTGATTCTCCACGCATTTAATTATTATGCTCTCCATTTCACAGGGGTCTACTTGCTTCACATCTTAATTGTCTCTGGGATGTTTATAGATCACAAAAAGGGGTGTAATTTAAAAAATTAGCACTGAAAACTGTCCATAAAATAAGCATAAGAAATACATTTAATTACAAATTATCCATATTATAAATCCATATTATTTAAGCACTACTTAGGTTATTTTTTTATTTTCAAAAGTCATGTCATTAATATATTTTTCCTTTCTCTATTTTCAGTGTCCAGCAACGGTAAGTTTTTAAATTCAAAAGTACTTAACCATGTTTGTTTGTAATTTATACAATTTAACCACTATTCTGAGTGAAGGAATTAATGCCAAAATAATTACTAACATATACAAACCGTTTTCACGTGATAAAACAAAACCATTGACACGTTACTTCCTTTGACGATCGTCAAGGACTTTTGGTCTTGACCAGAAATAAACCTGTTTTAATCGACATTCACTATCTGCCAAAAACTTTTATTTTTACCCCAGGGCCGTGAGCTCCCATTGCCATGTATTTATTATAAGGGTATATTTAGCAATTATCTTTCGGTTATTCGTGTAAATTCAAAAGGGGTAACCCCAGAAATGTTTTGAACCATAAATGCTTCATTTTTAGTCTTTTATTAGTAGCGTAGCTTACGTGGTTATATCATTGAATTTGAAAATGAATTTTATATACAATATTTTAAAATAAAATTAAAACAAAATAAAATCCAGCTAGCAAGCGTCTCCGGGAACCCCTTCATCCACACAATGAAAACAATGTACTCCTTTGTGTAAACATTTTTATACAATTGTTAAGAGAGCGTGCCTGGATATGTTGTTAATAGTTATTGTGTCGGACAATATAACCGCACGAGCTGTTAAATGTCGCCAATGGCGAGGACTGGAGCACTATAAATACATTAAAAATACAACAAAAAAAACGGGAAATACAATAATTTAGCTTAACAACTTAATAACAAAACAGCACTCTGCTCCCGATCACCTGTTTGCCAGCCGAACGTCACGAGGATCGGCGTCCTTCCTCCTCGCCAGAGGAGAGCCCTCATCGCAACAGCGACTACTGTGCAACAGCACCGCTGGCTGATAAAAAACGGAGGAAGAAAATATAAATAAAAAAAGAGAACGAAACCTAAGCCCGGTCGCCGTCGCAGTTATGAGTTTCCACCTGTTCGCGAATTTATTGATTGCCACATTGACAAATGAGCCACCCTGCTGTTATAAAACCAATTAAAGGAAGGGTCCCTTTGCATGCCCAACTCCGTCTCAGGCTCCGGCTCAGGCTCACTGGGATATTACGAATAAATTAGGTCTGGTGAGAATTAATTGGACACTCGGGCCACCGGACACTCACTCGGTGTGATATATAAATCATGGCGGCAAATGCGGCAATAACAGGATTATCTCCGGCCTCGAATTAATTTGGCTTAGCGAACTGAAGTACGTCCGCAGGAGTCGAAATGCGTCAGAGTCCTGCCCACTTACACAGAGGAAAATGGTCTTAAACTACTTAAAAACTACGTTTAAAATACGTTGATAATATTAATGAAGCTAAAGAATTATCATTTTATGTTTTGCACTAGAAATATATCTGGACAAGCCCTTTATAGGAGCCACATCACAATATTTTTGATTATATGAGACATTTAATAGATAAAAAATAAGAGAGAAAAGAGATATATATTTTTATAAAAATTAAAAAACTTATTTTAAGGAACTTCAATACACGTAGAATTTTTCAACTAGTTCCGTTTAGTAACTAAACCAAAGTCAGTCAGATTTTATTCCTAAACAAAAGTAGAATAAATTTGATGTTAGAAATAGACCTTTTCAACCTTTAAGTCCACCTATTCTTAAAACAGTTCTTTGATATAAACCCATAAATAAATCTTAAGAACTCCGCTACTTAAATAAAATAAAGGACATATTTCTGTGATTTTTAAAACTTCTATTAACGAATTTAATAGTTTAATAGTAGTTGCAGTCTGAAACCAAACAAGAAACCTATATCTTATGGTAATTTAAATTATATACAAATAATTTCGTCCAAAGAAAGCAAGTCTAAATTATTAAATCCTTTATATATATAAAAAAAAACATTTACAAATTTAATTTTAATTTGTAAGTATAAATAAGTTTGTAAGTAAAAATAATTTCGTTCAAAGAAAGCAAGTCTAAATTATTAAATCCTTTATATATGTAAAAAGAACCAGTTAAAAATTTAATTTTAATTTGCGAGTATCTATTTTTCCTGGAAACTTTGATTAGATTAAGTTTTGGTTTTGTATTTGGCCAGTGTACTAATTAGAGACATTCTCAGAGATGGCCAATAAGCAGAGCAGAGCAGGCAGTGGCAGTGGCAGTGGCAGTGGCCAGTCGCCAGGAAAGAGCACCTGCCAAAGCGGTCGACGCATCATTAATAATTCCGAGGGAGCGGCTAAGTCAGCCGCACGCATAATAACCACGATTAAAGCAAACAAGGCTCATTGTCGGTTAAATGACAAGTTTTGACAACTTGTGAAACGACAAAAGTGGTGGTCAGTGGTCGCTCCGTCGGTCGGTCGATCGGTGAGCAGGCGGACCGGGTCCGGGACCAGGAACGAGGGTCTCTCTCCGAGACAGCGAGCGACCCAGTTAAATTAATAATCCGCATAATTGGAGAACTTAACTTGGCCAGCAGCGGGAAAGAGAGGGCAGCCTGGGTGACGACAAAAGGAGCGTTATTTGCTTTGCGCTTAATATATCATTTAGATTGCTTGCCGCAGATAAAAACGCTGTGAAGACTTTTGGCTGTCATTATTATTATTGTTGTCCTGCTGTTGTTATTATTGCTTTATGTTATCGTGCTTATAGCCGGGCTTGTTAGGTTTGTTAGCCCGATTCTACTCGGAATTGCGTGGCAATTAGACATCGAGTTGTCGATTTGGTCGGTCAGCTCTCGCTCTATATTGATTTAGAGGCCCCCAATTACCAGCATAAATAGAAAATAATTGTCTCTGTTTCACAAATATGTCCCCGTTGGGTTGTTGTCGGGATTTTGATCGCTCTGGGAACCCACACACCTTTCGCCGTGTGATAGCCCCAACTAGATAGTATAATTGGAGTCTTAAATAGCCCTCTGGCTCGTATTACTTTCTCTTTTGATTCAAATCATTCATGGATATGATTATTTATTGTATTTCTGGATTCAAGTTGGGGAAAAGTTTTTATAGGCATCAAATAAAAGTTAAAGACGACATAACTAGATCGAAGTTAGAACTGTTAGAACGAAGAATAAATCCAAAACAACCCAGTGTTTTCATTCAGTTGAAAAGTTAGAGGAATTCACCTTTAAATATTACTAAAAAGACTGAAAAAATATAGTTATATTAATATTTAAGGCTTTAAAAATTTGTTCTACTAAGAAATCATAATTTTATCTTTCTATTTATTATTAAGATTCCTGAATATTAATTCATTTAGCAGATAAGAGCCATAAAATCAGTGAATTCAAATATGTATAATTATTAGAAATTGAATTATTATATAAATATTCAAATTCAATTTAAATACAAGACTTTCTTAGGCAAGTCTCAGATTTTTAAGGTGAATTATCACTCTTGTATTAAATACTATTAAGAAATAAGAAAACAAACATTCAAGGCAATATTTACATGACTTTTTCACCTTGTTAAACTCCTAATTTTCCTTCTTATCTAAAATCTCTTATATATACACGTTTAATTACTAATTTCTCTTATAATGCTTTCTTTCTCGGCAATTTACAACCTTGTACCGGCGACATTCACCGATCGGAAACGAGAACAGGGCGTAAGTATATGAACAAGACCTAATCTAATATGTAACTAACTGGGAAAACAAACACAAATTAAACTCTCATTAGTGGCTAGAAACATGACTCTGTTTCGAGATTGCTGGGACTAGGACTGGACAGCGAGTGCACCTTTAATGATAAATTAATTTGGCGAGTAATCTCCAGAGCAATGTGCTGCCGCGGCGATCGGTCCCTGATCCGAGTGCAATTACGGCGGAGAACACAGGCCAGGGAGTCGTAATTACAACCAGAGCAGTGGCCATGTTAAACATGACAGTATTCGTGTCCTGGCGATCCATCAAAATGACAGCTCCTGGGGTCCGTCAAGCGATTCCCGCCGCCTTATCAGCGCAATATCGAATTTCGATCGAAAAACGCCTCCCGGCGACGGTGCCTGTCTCTCGGGGCACACTCACAGGCACCTCTCTCGACTTTTGGCGCTAAACGTACATCCGACCAGGTCGGAACCGCACCACTCCATGTCGCCCAGAGCCCGCATTCCAGTTCCTGACCCTCATTATCATACATAGTTGGCACCATTAGGGGCTTTTGGCACGGGCACAGGCTCTGGCAAGGAGCAAGGAGCAAGAAGCAAGAAGCAAGGACACTCGCTGGTATGACTAGCCGCAGTTACGTTGCACAGGACGCGATATCCATCTGCCAGAAAAATGAAATGGAAATAATAATGAAGGGTTGTAATTGCCGTTGAAGCCGCTGGCCAAGCCAATGTATTATTAACTTGTTAAGCAAAAATGGCACATATACGATTATTATGCACTTGCCTGCCTGCCTGCCAAGTCCTATCCAAATCCTGTGAGCGAGCAGGATCCAATGTCTCATTTTACTGATATTCCTCAACTTCAATTTGTGTCTGTCTCTTGGATGTGGTTTTTTGCACTTTGTACCTTTTATTAATAGTGTATTTTTTATCTTTCTTTCCATGTTCCATTGACTGATCCGAATGCAGTATGTAAGTACAAGATATCTATTAGTATAAGTATTATTTAACATGTTCAGTTATAGTCTGGGTTGAGAAACTTCCATTACCTTAACACTTTGGGTTTCTTAAATTTATTTATTAAGATAAAAGCACTTTAGGAACCTCCTTTAATGAAAATTAAGTTTAAACTGATCTAATTACAAAGCAATTATTTTATAAATAAATAGAAAGCTTCTGTTGGTTGATAGGAATTTTAAAAGGGCTTAAAAATCAACATAAGAGTTTTGTATAAAATCAGGGAGTAACCTTATCTAGATGATATATCGTGGGACACAAAAACTAAATTACAATTACAAAACAATTATTTTGTAAATAAATAGAAAGCTTCTGTTGGTTGATAGGAATTTTAAATGGGCTTAAAAATCAGCATAAGAATTTTGCATAAAATCAAGGAGTAACCTTATCTACATGCTATATCGTGGGACACAAAAAACTAAATATATATACCCCCTCAAAACGCCGACTTAAACACCTCCAGAACGCTCGGAGCGTAAGGACACTGCCTCAGATATGCGCAACATCCTTTTATGATCATGAAGCAATAACGGATCTGCAACACGGTTAAATGTCGCACGACCTAGCTAGGTATCGGAATCCGTGCTCCTGGAATTTTTGCTGAATACGATGCTGAATGCGAGGCAGCGGCTGGAAGGCAGGATGGATTCCACGACGGATCGCAGATCCGGAGGAGAAGCAAATCGCTCTGTTGGCCGGGCTAACTGGCTGCCTGGCCGCGTGTGTGCCAATGCCAATACAATGCCACAGCTGAACGAGACACAAGAATTTATGGCATTTCACTTTCAAAGACACAAAATTCCTGTCCCTTGCCACCATTAATGGAATGGACAATAAATTTAAACGTGCAGACGGACAACGTGCCATATGTAAAAAGGCTCAGACACTGTAGCGGCAAAACTTCCCGAAATGGCTAAAATCGTTCTCGGCTCTACTCTGTCCTGCTCCTGCTCCTGCTCCAGCTCCAGCTCCAGCTCCTCCCAAGGAATTGCGCGTGAGACGATTTGTAAGCCCGAAACCGGTCGCCTTTTTTAGCCTTTCAGCATCTGCCTGTCCTGCCCTGACCGCTAACAAGGCGATAATCCATGGACAATGCCAATTTCGATGCTGATCTTAGCCCTTTTATAATTAAACTTATGACAAAAATTCAATATATATTATTAGGAATATACCTAAGATATAATATAAGCAGTATTTAATAAGAAATTCAATATCTAAGCTAATTTTTTTAATTGTTCTGTTTCCGCCACCCTGTCGTATCTCTTATCTAATTCGAGACAAAAAATGCGCTAATTGAATAGAGCCGAGTCGGCAGTATCACTGCAGCCAAATTATACCCACATTCCGTCGCTCACCTGGCTGCTCCACCAGCTCTTAGCTCCCAGCTACCAGCTCCCAGCTCCCAACCGTGATCATTGGTTTGGCGAAAGACAATGGAAGAGATTAAATGCCAGGCTGGGCAGATTAAGATGCATCGACAGCAATAACTACGTCAGCAGCAGGAGCTGGAGCTGGAGAGGAGCTGGAGACACGAAACAAATTTCCCTTGAAAAGAATTACATACCGATCGCCGATCGCTGGCCAGACTATGGGAATTGACTCTTGAAACTCTATTTGTTCCAACCGATCGAGTCCAGAAGGTGACCGTCTTCATTGTCAACACATGGGCGATACTCTCTTACGTGGGCCGCTGCTGCAGTGCGGCGGCAAACAATTCTATAGAAAATCAGACATGCACCGCCGGAGCCATTGCACTGGTGGCGGCGATCTGCCCGAGATCTGCCGGCGATCCTGCAGTCCCAGTTCCAGTTCCCGTTCCCGTTCCATCCCGACCGGGCTTATCGCTGGCCAACGAATCGTTTTGCCATACTAAATTATTATGTTAACATGAAAATAATTGAGGCAACAGGCATTCGACGGTGGCTGGCCAATTTATTTATATCGCTAAATCTCGGTTACGGCAGCTGAGAGAGTCCGCTCCGCGGATTTTGGGTTCTCGGTTTCGGTTTCGGCGGTCGACGAGGCCAATTGATGGCGGTACAAATAGTTCCAGAACTGGGGCAGCCCCAACGGGATTGGGTGACACAACACCAGACCAGACCGGGGGCTTCTGTTCAGATAGCGTGCCTCAAATAAATCCCTCAACCCGATAGGAACAAGGTCTTGTGCTACTTGTAATATCATACAAATTGTACTGGATTATGCATAAAGAAATATACATATTTATTATTATATTTAAGTTCGCTGCTGGCTCGAGGTCGGACTAAGACAAGAAGCAGATTTATAATATATTATTATAAAATTATTCTAGTTTCAAGCCAAGAAACCTCATCAGTATTAATTTTACTGACACTTTGTGTTGCTGAATTCGTACTTGGGAATTTCAGGTGCATTTCCTGCATCTAGAATAAATACTAAAATATTTCTTAATAATAATTTGCTAGAAAAGCAACTTAATACAAAAGTTTGTTGATTCATAATGGAATCTCCCAGTGGCTGACTTTAGCTAACCGGACTTTAAAGAACTATTTATATATCTACATTTTTCTGACTCAAGTTAATCATTATTGTTATGTTATTATTATACAAATCATAGCTTAAGGTGCCCAAAGTCCCTAGTTTAAAATATATTCTTATATTATATATTATTATATATTATATTATTTTTATATATTATTATTCACATTTAACCAATATTTCTCTTTCAGACCGCCTTGCACTGGGCCGCCAAGCACGGCAATGAGGATGTGGTTAAGCTAATTGCCGGTACTTATAAGGCCGATGTTAATGCCAGAACGGTAAGCGATTATCGGAGAAGCAAGCGTGTTAAGTGAAAGATTTTAATATAACATTTATTCCATGTACTCGCCAATGCCGCCAACTGTTGACGCCGCAGAACGGGGTGAGTGATATGTAAATCTATTGGGGCAATTTTAATAATATATACGAGGAACCGACTTATTGGCTTGTCCCAGTCGCGCGTAAATGTGCGTCACATGTCAGCCCGTTCTCGAGCTGTATCGTGTAACCCTTTCCCGGGAGGCTTTGAGCCGGGAATGGAGAGCAGGCTGTGACAAATCATGACGAGCATATCCAATCGGGCCTCACCAGCCTGTCTGTCACCTCCGTTCCGATTCCATCTAATCCTTTCGCTTGTGCATTCAAGTTTACACAAATTTTAAATTGAACGGCGCTTTGTTTCCTGCGAAATTAAATTCACTCAAATGTATTAAAATGTCACATCCACATTTGAAACAAACGTAGAGAGTTGTCAATCACAGGCCACAGGATTCGATACGGTTCTAAACAAAACAATACCGCAAAATGGCAAAAAACATGGTTTTATGGAACACATATATAATTTACAAGGGTTTGTGGAGAGATTTTAGATGGTTTTCTTAGTACCTTCATAAGGTTCCCTTAAAAATCCTAACAATTATTAAGATTTCCCTTTAAAATCTATAGAGAATACTTTATTTATTGACTACTATTTTATTATTATTATTCGTTTTGTTTAGGGATACACACCTCTTCACTTGGCCACCCAATTTGGCAGAGATAATATCTTTGAATTACTCTGGAATGTTTACAGTAAGTATATATTTAATATAGCACAAAAATGACAAATGACAAATTGCCAAACTAAAGTCTATATAATTAGTAAAAATTTATGTGACAAAAGAATCTGGATTATTAACTATTATTTACTAGAAATATGGTTCTGACCTATTACATTAAATATTTCTATGTATTTCTAGCCATTTTATAGTTCAAAAATTGCTGGTTTTAGAGTATTATAAAGAATATAAAATATATAAAACGATACCTTTATATTCTGAAATGTCTATTTAATATTTTTTTAATATTGAGCTTTAAAGAAAACTTAAGATTTAAGCCTGATAAATAATTATAAGCTAGAATGTAGAATGTATATATGGATATATGTAGGTTAAGTTATTTAACCAGGCCTTAGAGTATCCCTTTACCTTACCCTTATTTAATCCCGAATTTTTAACAACTTCCAGAGGCCAATCGGGACATTATGGACTATAGTGGCAACAAGCCTTTGGATTACAGCCGCCAGCGACCGAGTGTCTCGGCCTCGACGTGCAGCAGTGAGTATCAAAAGTATTTCATCAATACGGAGGTGAACAACAACTACCAACTGGGATTCATTGAGACGTCACTCGGGAGAGGTGAACTCACCGGTGGGACACTGGGCAGCGCACTAACCCGCGGCAAGAAACGCTCTCAGCTGCTCTATGCCACCGTCAGCGGTGGCTCGGGTGGAGGTGGCGGAACGGTGTCCCGCTCCCAGTCTATGATGGTGCAGCGCCGCTCCAAGAAGCCGGCCGTCCAGGGCCTGTTCAGGTCCACAGGCCCTGGGGAGGATGGCAGCGATCTGGTGCCCTGCGAGCAGGAGGGAGGGCATCCCGTTGCATTCCGCGGCGCCTCCACTCGCCGCAAAGAGAGCTTTCTCCGCAAAACCTTTCGATCCACGGCGGGCGGCGGCGGCAGTCGTCGCCAGTCCAAAGATGTTGTTACTACTAACCCGCCAGAGCATGGTTAATTATTAGATAATCGCTTGTTTTATAACCTTTCACCTGATTTTAAACCTTTCAAAATTGTGCTAATGTATATATATAAACGTGCAGGCACAAGTTAATAATAATTGTTTTGGGGTTTCTGTTTATGTTTTACGCTTTCTTTTAATATACAAATCTGTGAATTTTTATAAAAAACTATATATTTAAGCATTAGAGCATGGTCTTATTATGTATATTCCTTTTTACCACGGTGTTCTGAAGTATAACTAATTAATTACTATAGGTAATCACTCTTTTATAAATATATCCACAAGTAATCGCATGTTTATTGGAGAGAATATAAACAATAAAATATTTGCACTATGAATGATCCTAACAAATTGGTGAATATTTTTTATAAACTAACCTGGTATTAGACTTTTGTAACCTTTAATTTTAACATTTGGCGATTTACATAAATACCATATAAATGAATGCATTTAGGGAAATAATATTATTGACTAAATAAATCCTCTGACAGACTCGTTGCAACCAATTTACTTTTGTTAAAATCATTCAGACTGCGCTTAATGGAAATAATATTTACGCTCGTTTGCCATACACTGTTTTCATTAAAAAAAAGTAGAGTATACTTGAACCGATCTAGTAATTAATGTATCAAATGGGAACCTCTCTCTATTTTCAATATTTGCTGCATGCAGAGATTCAAGCGATGCGATTTAGCGGCGGACTCAACGGTACCTGGAGGCAGGTTGAGAGATTTACCGATCTCGAGTATTATCAAGCCATTAGTGTTGATTAATTTATATTGTTATTATTGCTAGCCACTTTGCTTTGCTATTTATCTTTCGTTTTTTAGCCTGTAAATATATGCTTCTTGTACTTACTCTGGTAGCTGAAAGTCTTTATTTAGTTTTTTGTTTATTTTCGCAAGCCTTTGAGTTGCAAAGCCTGTGTTTCCTTTGCGTTGTTTTGGTAAGTTTTCTTTCCCTATTTTATTTTTTTAATGTTTTACCTCATCGCCTGCATATTTTTATATTATTTTATACAATGTTTTCAAAAAGTTGTGGCATTTGCACGTTCATTTGATATGACCTTTAGTTTTCACGATTAAATATTAATATTTTTATTATTTTCGTTTTCTTTACAGAAATCAAGGCACGCAAAAAGCATGCAAGTAAGTAAAAATAGCAAATATTGGAGCTTTAGTAATGAAAAACATTAAACAATATTTTTCAAGAGAATATCATACCTCAAATTCAATTTTGTAATAGAAATTTATAAATTTAGACGACTTTAAAGACTTTTTCCTTAAGTTTAAGGCTTTAGAAATCATTTTTATTATTCGGTTTACATTTTCTTATTTAAATAAATTTAAATTTATTTTATTATATATTTTATATAAATACTAATTATTGTTTTCTCTGCTTTTAGTCGAAAAAGATTTGGGCTTCCTGCGGATTGGTTCACTGAATGTCCGGGTAAAGAAGACCACCGAGGCGTTCAGCAATTTCTTGGGAGTGGGCAATGGCAGTGGAGTGGGCCAGATGCCCTATGGCAGTGGCGGGGCAGCGGGAACGGGAGCAGCAAGTCACCCTCACCATCGGTCTCGCCGAGCCCCTCATCAGCGTCATCATCACCACGTTGGTACGACACGGAATCGCCATCCGAATCAGAGGGCGGCGATGAGCACACCCTACGCAACGAACGGCGGCCTGCCGTCGAGGGCGAGTGTTCCCAATAGCCACCGGAACATCTACGACGGAGTCCACAAGTCGTGGGGATCGGCGGACAATATAACCCAGCGGTCGGAGGAATTAATGCCACCGCCCAAGTCGGTGGAGTACAGCAAGCAGCGAAATAAGTCCTCGAAGCGTTCCTCCTACGCCTCGAATGCCACCGATTCGCCCCGTGACTCCATCTGTTCCTCGAACTCCAGCTCCAATCTGAATGGCGGCTACAGCAGCATGCCCACCACTCCCAACCAGATGCGGGCCCCCAAGGGAATAGTTCCCTCCTTCGCCGCGGACTCCGACTCAGATTCCGCCTGCGGTTTCGACTCCAGTTGGTCGGTCAACTGCCGCAACTCTTCCAGCAGCAACCCATCGCAATCCTAATTACCTGAATACTCGTGTGTAATAACCAGAAGCCCATTATGGCTACCCAACTAAAGGGACTTAACTTAAAACATTGATCATATGTAATCGAAAAAGTATTGGTTTTTTCATTGAATTTAATAACTAACACATATTTTTATAAGGAAATTTTATGTAAAACTCTGTAAGAACATGTCTAATTGGAATAAAAATTATATTTTGTGTTTTAAAATAAACTTTGGATGTTAATAAAAAAACTAATATGAAATTTGTGCGATTTCAATGGCAAGTGGTTTTTAAATTTACTTCGGTTGCGCGCGCAATTTTGCTTAGAAACGCGTTAGGACATTTCTCATATTTCCGCCAACAAATGTCAACAAGTTTCTGGCGTTCAAATACGTCTCTTCTTCTTCATAATTAAAAAGAATACACGTGCGGCTCAAATTGTTTGTTGATTTAAATTTAACAAGGTAATTAAAGCCCTAAACATGGGCAAAAAGGACAAGAACAAGAAGAAGGGCAAGGGAGCCGAGAAGACGGCCATGAAAACCGACAAGAAGCTGGCAGCGAAGCAAAAGAAAATGTTGGAAAAACTTGGAGAAGTAAGAATAGAGTCACCGTCATAAAAACAAAAATTGTATATAATAACCATTATTATTATTAATAACAGGCTAACATAGCTGATATCATCCAACTATTGGAGACCAAGGAGGGAAAGATTGAGACCATCAGCGAAAATGTTTGCCCGCCACCAAGTCCACGATCCAATTTCACCTTGATTGCTCACCCGGAAAAGGAGGAACTCGTCATGTTTGGAGGAGAACTCTACACGGGAACAAAGACCACGGTTTACAATGATCTATACTTTTATAATATTAAATCTGGAGAGTGGCGAGAGCTGAGATCGCCGGCGGGGCCTACGCCAAGAAGCTGCCACCAAATGGTTGCTGTGGCCAGTAATGGCGGAGAACTCTGGGTGAGTTGGGATCCTGCATCTTAATGAAAGATTTTTAATTTAAAAAATCATTTATCTTTAGATGTTCGGCGGAGAGCATGCTAGTCCCTCGCAGCTGCAGTTCCACCACTACAAGGACCTGTGGAAATTCTCACTTAAGTCGAGGAAATGGGAAAAGCTAACGGCGCCCAATGGACCCAGTGCCAGGAGTGGTCATCGCATGACCGTCTCCAAGAAGCGGCTGTTTATATTCGGGGGATTTCATGATAACAATCAGTCTTATCATTACTTCAACGATCTTCACATCTTCTCTTTGGAGTCTTATCAATGGCTTAAAGTTGAGATTGCTGGAACTGTTGTCCCGCCGCCTCGCTCTGGCTGCTGTATGGCTGCTGCTCCGGATGGCAAGATCTTCGTTTGGGGAGGTTACTCCAGGGCCAGCATGAAAAAGGAAGTGGATCGTGGAGTAACGCACACGGACATGTTCGTTTTGGGTCAAGACAGTAAGTTCCTGAATAACCATTGCCCCTCCCATGTATTAAGCAATATTTTCCCAATCCTCTACAGAAAACGCTGGCGATGCGGACAACAAATACAAGTGGACAGCCGTGAAAGCCGGCGGATATAAGCCCAAACCTCGCAGCAGTGTTGGCTATACGGTAGCAGCTAATGGTAAGGCATATTGCTTTGGCGGCGTCATGGATGTCAATGAGGATGATGAAGATGTTCAGGGACAGTTTGGCGACGAACTGCTAGCATTCGATTTGACCGCTCAAACATGGAGATTGCAGGAGATCCAAACGAAACCCAGTACCGTTGAGAAACAGGAAAAGATCGACGACGTGGAGATGTCAGCCAGTCCTGCCCAGCCCGTAACCACCACAACAGATGGTGTTTTCACTGTGACAGTCGGCGGACCGAGCACCAGTAGTACTCCTTATGTCTCCAACATACCCAGTCTGTTCGGCAAACCCAAACCCACAAATGTTCCCTCGCCGAGAATGAACCCTGGACTCTGCGTCTGCAAGGGAACTCTATATGTTTTCGGTGGAATCCTGGAAGAGGATGCGAAGCAGTTAACCTACAACGATTTCTACTCTCTGGACCTGCATAAGTTAGAGTGGAAGGTAATAATCCCTAATAGCTTGAAAGCCCACGAATGGGAAGATAGCGACAGCAGCAGCTCCGACGAGGAGTACAGCAGCCTGGAGGACGAGGATAGCTCTGACAACTCCGATATGGATATGGATTAATCGTTTTTGAAGTTATTGCAAGTGACTATATTGTAAATTTGGTTAACAATTCATAAATATATACAAAATGGAATCTTTTCGAGTGTCGAGCATCACAGCTCCAGAATCTCAGTGAGGATGCGTTGCGTATCTTTGGGCGTATACACCCTGTGACTGATGGTGCGAGGATCGCTGTAGATCTCATAATCATTGCCGCCCGGCTCCGTTTTGTCGCCGAAAAAGTGGATTTCCTTGAACTTGTAGTGGGCTTCGATGTGTCGCAGGCAATAGGTCTTATCCCAACCGTGCGGGAACACATCAAAGCTGATTTGGCCACCAATGGAGTAAGTGAGATCCACATCGGAGAATTCCTTCTTAAGCTCACTGATCATCTTCTCGCGCACCTTGTGCTCCATGTCGTAGGCGGCGAACATATTACGCTCCTCCCGCGAGCACTGGCGTCCAATAGGGCAGACATTCATCATGCCGTTCCGGAACTCGATGAAGGTTCCCCGCTTGATGGGCAGTTCCAGTTCGGAAAGGTAGCGCAGCACAAAGTTGATGAACCGCTGCAAAGTCTGCTCTCCGAGATGCTTGATAATGTTCTGCTTTCCCACTTCCTTGCCGCCCTCAATCTGCACGAGTCCGTTCTCTGGGAATATGAAGTCGAACTCGTTAAGGATCTTCTGCCCGCTCAACTGCTCGAACATCTTCTCCAGATCGGATCCACCCACGATTCCAATAGTAGCCCGGGGCTTCACCTTTGTGTAGAAGAACTCCTCGAACTCGGGCGTTACCACTGTCCTTGGCATTGTCAGGGTTCCGTCCACGTCGAAGAGCAGAAGGATTTCGTCACGTTTCAGTGTCGCGGTGGCCATCTTTCATGAGACTAATTAGCGAAATCTTCCTATTTAATTTAATTATTATCCAAGCAGTTATGCCCACGTATGATTTTCAGATAAAGAATCCAGTAAGCGGCAACGCATTAGTGAGAAATTCCCTAAAGCCTTGGAAGCACCGGCAAGGAGGGAACTAGTTCCAAAACTGCTCATAACATAATCAATGTTTTTTAAGAATGTAAATTCTAAAAGGTAAATATTTGCTAGATAAAGAGAACTAAATAATTATTCATTTAAATTTCTTTCCTCTTTTCCTTAGTTCATGCTGTTTAGGGTCAGACAGCTTGGACTGTTTTTATATTTTACAGGTCTTAAGTTATGTACATTGTAGTGCAATATCATGTAAACAAAACATACACAATTTGGGTTCTTAGGTGTTCAATTAACATATTTAAATCGGGGTTTTTTACTTCGCTTTAATGTGCTGCAGTTCATCTCGTTTATTCTTGCTGTATTCCTGCAGGGTCTTGTACTTCTCCGTGTTGAGCATTGGATCCACAATAACAGGATATAGCGTCACGCCGACAGCACCGATGATGCAGGAAACGAAGCCCGCAAATCTCCATCCACGTAGAACTGCCATTTAGCTGAGAGAATTCTTTTGATTAAAATAATTTGTGGTTTGTTATTATAAAACACAAAACACCTGGTTGGTAAGCCCTGAGATGCTAAAAAAGGCCATACGAAAGGTCATACTAAAGTGGTGTGGTTGATAGATCTTACAGTAAATATAGGATATGGTGAACTGGGACAAAGAGGTAAACTTTGTATCTTATAGTTAATATGGAAAAATTTAAGAACATGAACTATTACATTTTCTTGAAATGATCGTTGCTTCTAGATTTGAAATATTAAATTAATTAAAGTTAAAAATTTTCTTATGCTAGAAATTGCTTCTATTGAAAATTCAATTTATAAGTTTAATTAAATGAAACTAATATTTATTTGAATAACAAAACGAAACCTTGGTTTACGGTTTGTGCTAATTTATGAATTAACTGTAGTCGATGCTCACTGTTACTACCTGTTGGTATTTTTCCGGCTCCACATCTGGTTTACCCGAACGCTCGTGCTCTGGTCACTCTGATTGGCTGTCTTGAGCTGGGCTTGGGTGTGGTGTATTGTTTGAGTAATTGTTAAAGATTGGCATTTTTTAAAGTTAAATTACTTATTTGCTGAAAATGGCTAGAAGCCCCGTTTTTGTGGCTTTAGTCGGCGCTTTATGTTTTACCCTCGCTAACGGTAAGTTGTTGGAAATGGCATTGAGGAATCCGCGTTTGCTTGGGCGTTGGCATGACTCCAAAATATTATCGTAAACCACGATTTCTTCTTACCTGCTTTCCAGCACAACATCATTACGATGAGCATAGGACTAGCCAAATAATCTGGTGCACCAAGAGCCTGGAGGAGCAGTACAAGTGCCAGAACCTAACGGTGGCCATTGAACGTGATCGCGCCCTCTTTGACGAAGTGTTCCTCAATCTCTCGTGCTTCATGGCCTACAGCGCCGATGAGTGTATCCATCACATTGATCGCGAGAAGGCGCACATCACGTCGCTGGACGCTGGAGACGTCTTTACCAGTGGCCGATACAATTCTTTGATCCCGATTATGCAGGAAAAACTGGAAGGCGGCTTTGCGGAGTATCAATCTGTGGCGGTGATCAAGAAAGGATCCTTGCAGGACGTGACCAATTTGCACGAAATGCGGAATAAACGAGCCTGCTTCCCCTGGGTGGGCAGTATGGCGGGCTGGATTGTTCCTATTCACACGGTGGGTACATATTTTGGCACAAACCAAATGGAAGGCGAATGTTTTTTGTAGGATATTTAAGCAATTCGAACAAATATAGGATTTCGGTATATTTTCTAAGATAACAGGTATACAAACTATATATAACTATTGATATTGTTATCTACTTCACCTTTAATTCATCCAGCATTACTTATCCTCCGCTTGATTTACAGCTCCAACGAGAAGGCGGAATGGAAGTGGTGGACTGCAACAATCAAGTAAAAACAGCTGCCAGCTACTTTAACAGTTCCTGTGCGGTATACTCGCTATCCGATAAATACAATCCCATTGGCGACAACTCCGATAAGTAAGATCCAAGCTCGGCTTATTTTGAAACGTATGACTAATGCTTTATTTTATATAACCAGACTCTGTACCCTTTGCACTGGAAAGATACCTGGCGGACGCTGTTCAGCTGCAGATCCGTACTATGGCTATGAAGGTGCCTTTAAGTGTCTCTTGGAAAAGGGAGACGTTGCCTTCTTGCGTCATTCGACAGTTGCGGAAATGCTGCAAACCACAGAATTCAGTGAGTAAATGCTAAACAAACTCTCCGTAGTTTTAAATTGAATTCTAACCTACTTTACAGAAAACTTGCAACCAAATAGTTTTGAGCTGCTCTGTCGCGATGGTCGCCGTGTTCCCATTAATGACTACCGCCAGTGCAATTGGGGCCAAGTGCCCGCAGATGCCATTGTGACATCTTCCGCGAGAAGCTTCGGCGATAGGAAGCAGTACCAACTATTCTTAAAACGTGTCACCGAGCTGTACTCCGATGGACTCCGTGAAGATCGCGGCAGGCAAAACGGACAGGCTGGACAAGGATTCAATAACTTTGATGGCAACAATTATAACAACAATCAGCAGGGTCAAAGCGGTGCCTACGACCAGTTTAACAATCAATATGATCCCAATAACCAGTATAGGAATCAAAACCAGTACGATCAGTACCGAAACGAACGCTTAGATAGCAGTTTCTCGGCGGATCACAACCCGCTGGACGGCACCAACACTTCCATTCTCTACGAGAAGTTCCGCATTTTCGAATCGAAACGTTATGGCAAGCCAAATCTACTCTTCCAGGTGAGGACCATATATTTGCTTTAATGGGTGACATTTTCAAGAGAATTTCTCTATTTACAGGACTCTAGCAGGGCTCTCACTGTCATTCCCGAAGATGATCAGTCGTTTACCAAGTATTTAGGTGATGCCATTAGGTTTATTTACGGCCTTCGTGAGTGCCCGGTGCCGGCCATGACCCTTTGCGTGACATCCGAGAATGAATTAGAGAAGTGCATCAAGATGAGGGTGAGTCATGAGAAGAACCTTTACAAAGAAAAGTAAATTTATGTGCATTTTCCAGACCGCTCTGAAAGCGCACCTCCTAAAACCCGAGCTGATCTGCAAGAAGATGCATTCCCACATCAATTGCATGCAGTTCATCCAAGCTGGAAAGGCTGACATCTCTGTCTTTGACGCTGGCGATGTCTACACCGGTGGACTGAACTATAATTTGATTCCGTTCATGTCTGAGGTATATAATTTGGGCGAGCCGGAATACTATGTGGTGGCTGTTGCCAAGGAGGAGGATCCCGACACGGAACTTACATATCTTAAGGGCAAGAATACTTGCCACACGGGCATCAATACCGCCGCTGGATGGACATATCCAATGGCCCACTTTATCTCGAACGGCTGGATTCGTCCCTACGGCTGCGACTCGGTGCGTGCAGCCGCCGAATACTTCACCAAATCGTGTGTTCCGGGTGCAATTAGCAGTGAATATAACACGGGAGTGCCCTACGATAGCATGTGTGACCTGTGCCATGGCACCAGCTACAGGTATTGCCGACGTGACGCCTCTGAGGATTACTACGGACACACGGGTGCATTCAGATGCTTGGTGGAGGGCGGCGGACATGTGGCCTTCATGAAGCACACTACAGTGATGGAGAGCACTGGCGGCAAGCGAAAGGAGTGGTGGGCACGTAATGCTCTCAATGACGACTTCGAACTGTTGTGCACGGATGGCACGCGAGCGGAGATTCAGGAGTACAAGCGTTGCAATCTCGGCAAGGTGAAGGCCAATGCGGTGGTAACTCGCGGTGGACCCAGTTACAACGAGACGCAGCTGAATGCCTACATCAACCTGCTGACCTATGCCCAACAGCTGTACGGCCGCAAGGATGTGGATGCCTTCAGCTTTAGCATGTTCTCCTCGCCGATCGGGCATTACGATCTGATCTTCCAGGATGCAACGCGCCAGTTGCAAGTCATTCCGCCGAATAAGAGAACCTACGATGCCTATTTGGGCAGCGACTTTATGCGGGCACGTCGCATTACAGATTGCTATGCCGGTGCCTCCCAGGTGGCCTTATCCCTGGGCCTGCTCCTCGTGGGCTCATTAGTTGCAATCCTCTAATAGAAACACTCGGTAAGGTTTTAAAAGTTCAACAAAAAGTGTACAAGAATCTCTAGCACAAAAATGGAAACATATCATCAGAAGTTTTACATTCCAAATATTTATAAGTTTAAAGAGAAATCCCTTCCGTCCGAAAAATCGCATTTCCTCTAGCCGAAATATTTTTGAAAAAGGCTATAATTTTATTTATATAATTGCAGTGCCTGTGCCTTAATATATAGTATTTGTTTTGTGTACGTACCAACTAAGTCCGTCCAAGAGAAAGTGTACCTAGAATGTTTAAGCCGAATCTTTTACAAAAGCTTTTTTAAGTATACAAATAAAAAAATATCGAAATTAATAGGCACATTTATTCAAAATATTTATTATTCTCGAGATTTCAGAGCTTTTATTTCAAAATGGATCTATTAACGTCATTAAGTCTGTTAAACCGGTAAATTCAAACTAAAATTCTACTCTGACGTCATCATCAGATGTTTTGTGTTGAAGAGTTGGCAATTCAGCTCTCTAAAACTATATGGCAACGCCGCCTTTGCTTTAATAAAAAATACTTGTTCTTGAGATTTCAGACATACATTATAATAAAACTTAATTTCAACAACTAAATTTAAATATCCCGCACTTTATAAAGTAATATTTATTAACTAAAAATGTACAAAAATCTTTCAAAATAAGATTAGACATTTCAAGCAACTACTCAGTGTGACCATGATGCCGTACTGCCTTTAACGGCGGCAAACGCAACGGTCACACCCACCTGCATAAATTCCATATAACTTGGTGTGGCAATTTGTAAAGATTCGAAAGCTGCTCCGGAAAACCGGACCCTTTCACCTTGCTCTGGACCAGTTGCACCAACTTAATCTCTCGCAAAATGTCTATTAATCTGCGCACCGTCTACGCCTTCGCCCGGGAAATGTACCCAAAGATTTCCACGGAGCACGTTCAATACGGAACAGCTGGCTTTCGCGGCAAGTAAGTTTCAGTTAATTAACGATCTAGCTGACTTAATTATGATGTCCTAACACCCCCACACTGCACATTACATACGTTGCTGTGTGTTGTTTGATTGGCAAATACGTGTGTTTGCTTAAAGATAAGTAATGTGATTGCATTCACCATGTTGTCGGAATCGGCGGTGATTTATTTTTAGATGTTGTTCACCTTTTATCAATGGACATGCCCTTCTTTCGCTTCGTCTTGAAGTATGTGAGGGGGTGTGCATGTGCAATAGGCGCATACATACTGACATACAGTCTGGGTCACCGAAGTAAGATCTAAAAGCGCAGGGAGCAGTGGTGTCTGATTAATCATAATAGAAGATTATATATACACTATTGATTTTATACTAGAAATAATTACCTATACGATGCAGCTGTTGGAAATATTTTTAAATATAATTAAATAATACAAATTATTTTGTAATAAGAAATATAATAAAGAATAAATAATACAAAATTCCCCCTTAATTTCTCCTCCACAGAGCTGAGTTCCTGGACAGCGTCATGTTCCGCATGGGAGTTCTTGCCACCTTGCGATCGAGGTTCCGGGAAGGCGCCGTCATCGGTGTAATGATCACTGCCTCGCACAACCCTGAGCCCGATAACGGAGTCAAGCTGGTCGATCCCAAGGGAGAAATGCTGGAGGCTAGCTGGGAATCGATTGCCACCGATCTGGTCAATGTCAGCGATCAGGAACTAGAGCAGCACGTAGCCAAGATCATCAAGGAGAACAACATCGATGTGACGACTAGTTCTCAGGTATTTGTGGGCATGGACAACAGATACCACAGTCCGCGGTTACTGAAGGCTGTGGCGGACGGCGTCATTGCGCTGAAGGGCAATGTCAAGGAGTACGGTATTGTGACCACGCCCATGCTGCACTACTTTGTGGTGGCGGCCAACACCAAGGAGGTGTACGGCAAGCCCACCGAGGAGGGATACTACGAGAAGCTGATTAAGGCGTTCGAGCTGCTGAGAAACGACCAACTGGAGAATGGCAACTACCGGAACAACCTCATCTTCGATGGCGCCAACGGAGTGGGTGCCCGCAAGATGCTGCAGTTCATTAAGCGCATGAAGGGTTCCTTGAATGTGACGGTAATCAACCAGGGCATCGGTCCCGGCAAAATCAACGAGGAGTGCGGTGCGGACTACGTGAAGGTGCAGCAACGACCGCCAAAGTCCATGCCCGAAGTGGTGGAACCCTTTACCCGCTGTGTCAGCGTAGACGGAGACGCCGATCGGGTGGTGTACTTCTTCAGCAACGACAAGGGCGAGTTCCAGCTACTGGATGGCGATCGCATTGCCACCTTGGTTGCGGGATTCCTAATGGATCTGGTCACGCAGGCCGAGATTGATCTGAGACTAGGTCTGGTGCAGACCGCTTACGCGAATGGTGCATCTACCGATTATATAGTCAACGACCTGAAGTTTCCCGTCTCCTGTGTTCCTACTGGTGTAAAGCACCTGCACCACAAAGCTCTAGCCTACGACATTGGTGTCTACTTCGAGGCAAACGGCCATGGAACGATTGTGTTCAGCGACAATGCGAAAGCAACGATTGCCAGAGCTGCGGAAACCAAAGAAAGTGCCAAGACCTTGTTGCTACTCATCGATCTTATCAACGAGACCGTGGGCGATGCCATCTCCGACATGCTGGTGGTGGAGACGATCCTAAACCACAAAGGCTGGGATGTCCAGGACTGGATCGCATCCTACAACGACCTGCCCAACCGCCAACTCAAGGTGAAAGTGCAGGACCGGAATGTAATCGAGACCACAGATGCGGAACGGGTGTGTGTTAAGCCGGAGGGCCTGCAGACAGAAATCAATAAAGTGGTGGCCAACTACAAGAGAGGTCGCTCATTTGTGCGCCCCTCGGGAACAGAGGATGTCGTGCGAGTCTATGCGGAAGCGGCTACGAAAGAGGTGCTTATTTAAAGAATAAATTAAATCAAAATGTCTTACCGTTTTCGAAATTTCTTTGCAGGATACGGATAACCTGGCCTATGAAGTCGGAATTCTGGTGCAGAAGCTTGCCGGCGGCGTTGGACCGGAATTGGCGAAGCCCAACAGTGCCCATCTTTAATCCTTAAAAACGAACCAACCTCAAAACGAAGAAAATCGATCATCGACACAGGTCCCGAGCAATAAATCTCTTAAGGTGCTCAATACTTACGCCTAATTCTACGCAAAAGTCTTAAATTTTAAATGCATTTATATACCTGTAATTGTTCCACTGTCTTCTGTGTTCTAAAGATGAGATATGTTTTTTTGTACCACTAAAAATATAAAGTTCTATTTATTTTTATACAAGGGGATTTATTTTCAGTCATAAATTGTTCAATATAAAATAATTGTAAAGCTTTGGCCTGTAAAGCTAATAAGTTTATTATTTAAGTTAACTTTTAATAATAAATTTATTGCTTTACCGGCCAAATATGTATGAACTTGTATCGTAAAGCTTTGCAAAAATAACATTCTTGTTTTGGCATTCTATTTTAATTAATTGACTGATAGGAGCTAGTATCAGTAAGTAAGTTAATAAAATATGTAATTAGAGTATGAAATCTTACAAATTAAATACGCCACAGGTTAAAAACAAAATATTCCACAGGTTATTTCCGAATCCTTAAAATACATAACGTTAACAATCAGTGTGACCACTGCACTTGAGTCTCAGCAGTATTTTGACAGCGGCGCGTGAAGGTCACACTGACAGACCCCCTCCCCATAGCATCTGTTTGCCGTGCTGTCACTTTGGCTGATGCAATTGCAGTTTTTTAAGCTAAATTAAAGTTATTTGCTAGCCAACAAGTATTCAGAAAACAAAACCGCAATGGACGCCGAAGACGTAAGTTTTGTTAAACACCGATAGACACTTTCCTTTCGGGGAAACGTGCCCTAGAAAGCGAGTACATACGTATGTCTTCTACATGTGCGCACTTGTATGTGTATGTGTATTTACATATTTTTGTATGAAAACGGCGAAAAATGAGGTTATGTCGGCCTAATCTGGATTTTAACATCCGAATTCCTTATTACTTTCACAGGGTTTTGATCCCACTTTGTTGAAAAAGAAGAAGAAGAAGAAGACCACCTTCGATCTGGATGCGGCGCTGGGTCTAGAGGATGATACCAAGAAGGAGGATGCCCAGGATGAGGCGTTGGCGGATGCAGGTGCCGCCGAACTGGAGGACAATCTAGATCTAGAGAGTTTCGGCAAGAAAAAGAAAAAGAAGAAGAAGCCCTTCAATATGGACGAGATCGAGGCGGCAGTGCCGAGCTTCGGCGGCGAGGATGCGGTGGCGGCCGCAGAGGAGCCGGAGGAGGAGGAGATCAATCTGGACATGGACTTCTCGATGGCCAAAAAGAAGAAGAAGAGCAAGAAGAAGGATCTGGACGAACTGTTTGCGGACAAATTGGACGACGACAAGGGCGAGGACAAAGAGAACGGTATGACTAACGAGTTTTCATTAGCGTGCCAATGGATCCATAATTTCAAGAACTCGTGACTTTTAAGATAAATATTTGTTTCCTCTGGCTTTAACGTATGTAAACCTTTTGGCCTCCATTTCAGTAGAAGACAATAGTTCAACCTGGGCTGGTTCCGATCGCGACTACACATATGACGAGTTGCTGAAGCGCGTCTTCGAAATCATTCTCGACAAGAATCCGGACATGGCCGCCGGCCGCAAACCCAAGTTCGTGATGCGTCCTCCCCAGGTGCTGCGTGTCGGTACCAAAAAGACCTCCTTTGCCAACTTCATGGACATTGCGAAAACGCTGCATCGCCTGCCCAAGCATCTGCTCGACTTTTTGTTGGCGGAGTTGGGAACGAGCGGCTCCATGGATGGCAACCAGCAGCTGATTATTAAGGGCCGCTTCCAGCCCAAACAGATCGAGAACGTGCTTCGGCGCTACATCAAGGAGTACGTTACCTGTCACACCTGCCGCTCTCCGGAGACGATATTGCAAAAGGACACACGTCTGTTCTTCCTGCAGTGCGAGTCGTGCGGTTCCCGCTGCTCGGTGGCCAGCATTAAGTCAGGTTTCCAGGCTGTCACCGGCAAACGTGCCGCCATTAGAGCAAAAACAACCTAAATTCTCCTTATTTAAAAAAGTGCTTGATTTTTTATTACCAGTAAAATTTCAATATAAAAAATGCGTTTATTTGTTTGTTGTAGCCTGCGATGTGCTTTTGTAGTTGTGGTGCCAGTTTAACAAGTAATCGGCAAAGGCTATTTCCAGTTTCCGGGATGTGCCGCTGTCTATAAAAAAGGAAAAGGCATCCAGGCCCACCTTTCCTCTGAAGATATTTGGTCTACCGCTCAGAAACAAACTGTTTCCTCTCATTATGGCTTCTGGATCTATATAATCCCTGGTAGCCCCTAGCAGGCGTATAAGGCTCTCGGATATGGATTTAAAGGTTTCGGAAGAGGCTAGCGATGTTGCTTCTGCGTGGAGGCGGGCAATAGTTTGTTTTTTGACCTGGCCATTGCCAATACTCGCCTCCAGAAATCCCGTGCCATCATCAATATGGTATTTGTTAAAGGCCGAGTTGTGCGTTCCATATCCAGCGACAAAAGCGTACACAATGCAGGTGCGAAAAAGAATTAAATCGGATTCATTGTTCGCATTAAAAGTAATAAAAACATTAGGCATTTCTGGATGCTGTGTTACCCGCAGGATGTGCGCTAAGGTCAGGGGTATATCTTCGTGAATTTTTTGACCCGACTTGGCGGCATCAATTGATTTGACATTATCTTTAGGTGGATTTTTGCGAATGATAAAATTGTCGACTCTATCCTCGACATCATAAAAACTGATGTTTGAAGCCATAACAAAAACAAGACAAGCGTATTACATTAAACTAATGAATCCCGGAACATCTGGAAAAGGATGGGAATATGAAGTATATATATTTTTACTCTTTAAAAAACGTACATTCCCTTTGCATTTATTAGCCCTTGATGCGCCTAAATTTGATTACTACTACTACGTAGAAGTACGTATATCGATAACAATGCTTATCGACTAAGACTTTCATGGGAGGAACTAAGGGGATTACGTTTATAAAATATTTTACAAATAATATATATATATATTTATATATATATATAATATTATTTTATTTTCCTTCTAATATTAATGATTTCATAGACATAAAAAATCAAACCCCTTTTTGCCAACTTAAGATCTTTTGACTACGCCCTTGTGTATATTTTCTTGAAATTTAATCCAGTTTAATTTTATAACATAGCGTAAGCACTATGGTTAATAATATACATTTAAAAGCAATAAAATATTATCAAACACTCCAATATAATAATCTTTATTGTCTATTTCACCACAAATCTAAATTCTTTGTGAGACATTAGCAAGTTGGCAGCCCCCTTTTGCGCAGCCCTGTGTGATTCGAGTCTTGTGAAATTACGAAAAAGTACACTTTGTGCAAAAGCAAACAATCAGATCGAAGCATACGGTGTCCTTGGAATGTCTGGTGGTCCATCCATAACGCTTAAAAGCCAACCCATCGATGGTAACAACACCGGGAATGCTGCAGCGGCTCAGCAGCAGCAGCAAAGTGCGAATGGCGCAGCATCTGGATCCGCTGCTGCCGCCGCCGTCTCTGCTGCTGGTAGTCAAGCCCAGAACCATGGCAACGGCGGAGGAGTAAGCAGCGGTGGTGGTGCTGGGAGCGCTCCACCGGAGGGGACAAGGCAGAATAGCCTGCAACGCATCCAGCAGCGAAAGCAGAAGGTATTCAACCTACCTGTGCCCCAGAAACTGGCCAAGCTCTCGATGTACTCGTCCTGCCAGCAGGAAGGATGCCGCTGCACGGGCTGGAAAACGCCGCAGGAAAACCGTCATCGCGACGTGGAGTCCTCCTACTGTCCGGAGTTCAACGAGGAGTGTCGCAACGTTAGCTGCCGCCACCCTCTGCGACAGCACATCGCCCATCTGGATAATATCTCCAGCTCCAGCATGGACGAGCTGCTGGGCGCCATCATCGACATGGAGAACCTGTTCATGTCCATGCAGCGCGTAGAGGACGAGGACACCAAGAAAGTCTACCTGTATCTCTTCCGATTGCTGCGACAGTGCGTCCTGACACGCCAGCAGGCAGTGATCCGAGGCCCCCTGGGTGATCCGCCATTCGAGTCGCCCTGCATCACGAAGGCGGTGTTGTCGCTGGTCTTCTACAAGTACAACCATCTCAATCAGACTGAACTTCAAACCATGACCGAGGTGGCCAAGACTTTCCTCAACTTCCTGAATCACTACAATTTTGAATCACCGTCAACGAGGCGGGGAGACCTCACTCACGAGGATGCATCCAACTACAAGATCAACTATACGCGCTGGCTGGTCTTCTGCCATGTGCCCGCCTTCTGCAACTCCCTGCGTCAGTTTGAAACGTCCCTGGTTTTTGGGCGCACTCTGCTGAGAACCGTGTTCCAGTACATGTCCCAGCAGCTGAAGAAGAAGTGCATTTCGGAGCGGGATCGTTTCCCCGAGGACAAGCGACCGATTATCACACAGATGCCCAAGTTCTTGGAGGCCCTGCGCGCCGAGTTGCTGAAGGACGACTCGCCGATCTGGGATCCCAACTACCGCCCGCCCAATTCGTTTGTCATTCAGCAGCGGAAGAGGCATCAGGAAGGGGTGCCCGCAGCAGCTCCCGGGGGAAGTGTAGCGTCCGTGGGTAGCAGCGCCAAGCGTTCCAGTATGGGCGAACCTCTGCACAAGAGGATTAAGAAGGAGCCGACGACGATAGATCGAAGCATCAGGTTAGTTATCACCATAGTCTTCTTTTGACCTGATACTAATAAGCTTTCTTCAGCGAGAACTTGGATGACCTGCCGACTGATGTTGTGATGCGGGCCATGAAGTCGGTGTCCGAGTCGAAGACCTCCAATAAGGCCGAGATATTGTTCCCTGTAAATGTTTCCCGCGATGAGAATGTAAAGGCAGAGGAGCAGAAGCGCGCCATTGAGTTCCATGTGGTGGGCAACTCACTAACCAAGCCGGTGGACAAGCAGACGGTGCTTTGGCTCCTGGGGCTGCAGTTGGTTTTTGCCTATCAGCTGCCGGAAATGCCGCGCGAATATATTAGTCAGTTGGTGTTCGATACCAAGCACAAAACCTTGGCTCTTATCAAGGAGAATCAACCCATCGGCGGCATCTGCTTCCGACCCTTCCCGTTGCAGGGATTCACGGAGATCGTCTTCTGTGCTGTTACAATGTCGGAACAGGTGAAGGGCTATGGCACGCACTTAATGAACCACCTGAAGGATTACAGCATTCAGCGTGGCATCAAGCACCTGCTGACTTTTGCCGATTGCGATGCAATTGGTTATTTTAAGAAGCAAGGATTCTCCAAGGACATCAAGCTGGCGCGTCCCGTCTACGCGGGCTTCATCAAGGAGTACGATAGTGCCACTTTGATGCACTGCGAGCTGCATCCCAGTATTGTGAATACACAGTTCATTGCGGGTTAGTTCCGGTTATAAAAAAGGGACTTCTGGACATACTTTACACAGTTTACCCCTTCTTTTTCCAGTGATACGTAATCAGAGCGAGATTCTGAAGGAGCTCATAGCACAACGACACAATGAAGTGCAGAAGGTTAGACCCGGATTGACGTGCTTCAAGGAGGGCCTGCCCTCAATTCCCGTTGAGTCGATCCCCGGCCTACGAGAGATCGGCTGGAAGCCACAAATGCGTCCGGCCAGATCGGCCAGACCCCTGGAAGAATCATCCGATCCGGAGAAACTGGCAACATCATTTGCATCCGTGCTACAATCTGTGCGCCAGCACAATACGGCGTGGCCCTTCCTGCGTCCGGTGACGGTAGCCGAAGTGCCGGACTACTACGATCACATTAAGTATCCCATGGACCTAAAGACCATGGGAGAGCGTTTGAAGAAGGGCTACTACCAAACTCGTCGCCTGTTCATGGCCGACATGGCCCGCATCTTTTCCAACTGTCGGTTCTATAACTCCCCCGACACTGAGTATTATCGTTGTGCCAACTCCCTGGAGCGCTATTTCCAGACCAAAATGCGCGAGCTGGGGCTGTGGGACAAATGATGCAGCGATTCTGAGGAGCTTTGTATAAAACCGAATATTTAATCTTCTTCACTTTACCGGAGAGTAGCGTTATTTCTCTTATTTATTTTAGAGTTTCCTTCTTACCAAAAGACACTTGTGAATTACATGAATTCTGGATTAATACTTGCTCTGGAAGATACCCGGATATCGTAATCTAGCTTCATGTCAGTCTTATTCATTTAGGCGACGAGGCTAGATTAAGCTAGATCTTTAAAACTATATAATAAAGCTTAACAATATCACCTATTATATGTGTATATCATAAATATCGAATTGTTTTCATCACTAATAGAGTAATATCAATTTAATTGAATATTTCTGTAGTGCTATTTAGTAAGGAATATTTAAATCAGTAACCAAATTATTTAATTGTACCTGGTAGCCATATTATAGTAGGATATTATAGCTCGTGAAACATCTATGTTTTGCCAGCACCAAATCCGTGTTGCTGGATAACATATTCCTGGCTAACATATTCCTGTGCATTCCACCATATTATATATTAATTTTAATGCTCTTTTCCGGTGATAAAACAATGCCCATCCATTTTTAATTTTAATCACAAACCCCTAAGTATTTCCATTTCATTCCACCTGCAGAACCTATGCAACATCGATGTTGACAATTTTTGACAATTTTAATGATGTAACCCCTTATCAATTTTTGAAAAATTGGCAAAAATTTTATTCCCAATTTTCTTTGGTATTTTATTGTTAAATATTTGTAATTTTAACGGCGATTCGGAATATGTATGGCATTTGGCTGTCGTTCCATTTTTGGCTAAATTATGCTCTCCAGAAGACCTCAAGTATGCGGATATTTGGGTCCTTAAATTGGCATTTTTATATCATAATTTTTTTGAAAAATCAAACTTAAGAATAACCTTTACATGGCCAAAACAGCCTTGAAAACAGCGATTCGGAATATATATGGTATTTGGCTGTCGTTCCATATTTGGCCAAGTTATGCTCTCCAGAAGACCTCAAGTATGCGGATATTGTTGTTCTTAAATCGGCATTTTTATATCATAATTTTTGGAAAAATCAAACTTAAGAATAACCATTACTTGGCCAAAACAGCCTTGAAAACAGCGATTCGGAATATATATGGTATTTGGCTGTCGTTCCATTTTTGGCCAAGTTATGCTCTCCAGAAGACCTCAAGTATGCGGATATTGTTGTTTTTAAATTGGCATTTTTATATCATAATTTTTGGAAAAATCAAACTTAAGAATAACCATTACTTGGCCAAAACAGCCTTGAAAACAGCGATTCGGAA